>APFE031651685.1:81455-113835 GCA_000404065.3 Pinus taeda
AAGGATGGTTTAAAGGGTTATAAGCTTTGGAACCCAGTAACAAGGAAGGTTGTGTATAGCCGAGATGTGGTGTTTAGAGAGGTGAAATATGTTATTAAACATGAAGTTCAACCAAAGCAACCTGAGGAGATAGAGTTTGAGCTAAAGGAGGAAGAATCAAACTCTACAGTAGAGGAGGAATCAGAATATGAAGAGCCACAAACTCTGAGTGTGAGAAGGTCAGTTCGAGAAAGAAGGCAGCCAGAAATGTATAGTCCATCTACTTTCTGTTCAAATTTTGCTTTATCTATTACTCATGATGATCTTAGAACTGTAAAGGGAGCAGTGGATTCAGAGGATGGAAAACTCTGGGAAGAGGCCATGGTTGATGAAATGGCATCTTTGCACAAAAATGAGGCTTGGGATGGTGGATTTGTTGGCTAGAAGGAAACCCATTGGCAGCAAATGGGTGTTCAAAAAGAAGACAAATGCAAAAGGAAAGTGGAGAAATACAAAGCTCGTTTGGTAGCAAAAGGTTATTCCCAAGTGCGGGGAATTGATTTTGGTGATATTTTTCTCCTGTTGCCAAGGTAACTTCTACTAGATTTATTTTATCTGTTGTTGTTGCTTTTGATTTTGAGGTAGAACAGATGGATGTGAAGACAACATTTCTTCACGGGGATCTGGAAGAGGAGATCTACATGAAGCAACCTGAAGGCTTTGTGGTGAAGGGTAAGAAAGAACTGGTATGTAACTTAAATAAGTCTCTGTATGGGTTAAAACAGTCACCAAGGATGTGGTATCAAAAATTTGATACATGTATACGGGGACTTGGCTTCACCAGAAGCAAAGCAGATCACTGTGTGTATTTTAAATTAATTGGTGACCGTGTTATTTATCTGGTCTTGTATGTGGATGATATGTTGCTAGTTGGAAATGAAAAAAAAGTTATCGAGGATTTGAAGACCCAATTGTCCTCCAAATTCAACATGAAAGATCTTGGTGTTACAAACTATATTTTGGGCACAAAAATTAAAAGAGATCGGGCAAAGAAGAAGCTTTGGTTAAACCAGAGGAAGTATGTTGAGACAATATTGCAGAGGCTTAATATGCAGGATAGTAAACCGGTGAAGGTTCTTATTCTTGTATGTGTGAGGTTATCTGTTGAACAATGTCCCAAGACATAAGAAGAGGAACAGGACATGTCCTGCATTTCATATGCAAGTGTAGTTGGTAGCCTGATGTATGTAATGGTCTGTACTAGACCAGACATTGCACATGCAGTGGGAGTATTGAGCAAGTTTATGTCAAAACCAGGAAAGGAGCATTGGACAGCAGTGAAGCGGGTTTTCACGTATTTGCGTGGCACTAATGATTATGGTTTGTGCTACCAAGGAAGACCAGGATTGGACAGAGTGTTGGATATTCATGGCTTTGTTCATGTAGGCTGGGCTAGAGATCTGGATCAGAGAAGATCTACAAGTGGGTATGTGTTTAACCTATTTGGAGGGCAGTCAGTTGGATGAGTAAGAAACAATCTGTAGTGGCACTATCAACTACAGAGGGAGAATACATGGCAGCCACTCATGCAAGAAAGGAAGTAGTTTGGTTGCAGAGATTGTGTTCAAGTATGGGGTTAGTACAGAAAGTTATAAGGATAGACTGTGACAGCTAAAGTGCAATTTTCTTGGCAAAGAACCCTGCATATCATTCAAAGACAAAGCACATTGATGTTCAGTATCACTTTGTGATGGATATGATAGAAGACAAAATGGTGTTGCTGGTAAAGGTGGACACTATGAAGAATATTGCAGATGCATTGACAAAATCTATGAGCTCTGAGAAGTTCTCTTGATGTAGAGAAAAAATGGGCATTGTAGGGCTAGATAAATGACTAAGCTCTCTTGTGTCCCCCTGTGGAAATAAAACAACAAGTGGGAGAATGTTGGGTTGTGTTATATTCTTTCCACAACTAGCCCACGTAGTTAATCGGCTATGAGAGGGGGGGAGGTCACAAGGGATTTCAAGGGCACCTGTAACCCCAGAAAATTTTGGTTTCGAACCCTATGTTAGGTTGGGCGGACCCACCTATGGTTTTGTGCATGATTTTCACACATGTTTTTGGACGCGATGGTTTTCGGTCCATGATTTTGGACACGATGGTTTTTCGGTCCATGGTATTGGATGCTTCGGCATGTATAAATATGTATTGTAACACTAAAAGGAACATAATGAAAAATCAAGCTAGTAGTCCCCGTTTTAGGATCCAGGGGAAAATCTCTTGTGTATATGTGTTATGTGTTTTTCTCTTGCATTGTTTATTTTTTATGTTTTAGAATTCACATGCAAGTAATTTTTGTACGGGGTTAAAACCTACACTCGGCACGTCCTCACCTCCAAGGCGTTTCATCAAATCGGCCCACCTACCCATCCAAGGATCTCGGGGGTTGTTGATAGAGACTGATACCTTGGAACGTAGCCCAGGCACCTTCTCAAAGAAGAAGGAGCATAAAATAGTCCCATATCTGAAATTTTTGGTCTTCCCTTTCTGAATAGAGGACAACTGGCTCTTCATATTGGTAAGAAGAGGTGTACACCAGTCAAAAACAGTGGTGAGGCACTCCACGGCCAAGCTCATGGATACTTGTGAAGCTTGGTGCAATGAGGCTAATCTGTTTATCCTAGCTACAGTGAACAATAGAATCCTCAGGGATAAGCTCTCCACATGTTTTATTGGAATATGACTTCCAATTTTTTCCGGATGCCCAAGACAGTATATGTGTACGTAGTCTTCCACTGAAAGACTACCTCGTGTCCAGCCCATCAAATGCACAACTTCTCCTCTCCGAAAGAGACCACTAATTAAGTAAATATCCTCCACCTCTATCCTCAAAGGCATCTGATCAATCATAAATGCATCATCTTCGACACTCCAATAGTGGATTAACATTTCGAGTCGATGAGTGTTGGCTTTCATGTTGGGCATTTTGAAAATTTTCAACAAGCCATATCCCCTCAATGCATCTAATGCATGTTTATCATCATAACTTCATTATCAATTGTGGTATGCTCCCTCTCTCTCCATGTGATTTTCATCCTAAAAAAAAAAAAAATAGAATAAAATAAAATAAATAAAATAAAATTTGTGTTTCAACATTAGATTTTTGTATTTAAATTTCAAACCGTGTATACACAGGTTCCTTTTACACACAATCGCGTGTAGGGCCATCATATACCTGGGTTGATAACATTCAACCCGCGTGTATGCCGAGTTGGAATTTTTAACATAAATTCCTACAGTCAAACCTGAATAAAAAATTTAAAAAACAATCACAAAGTAATGCAAGCTTGAATTGAGGGTTACCTAATGATTTTGATCCAATTTGAACGGTCCAATTCTTTTAGGGGAAAGTTTGCTCTTTTTTCTCCACATCTTTTGCTCTCAACACAAATGACACAAATGGTGAGTCAAAAAGTCATTTTATAGCTTTGAAATTGTCAAATTTTTTCAAAACTTGATTTTTTTGTCTCATGAATCTTTTAATTTATGAGCTTGGATTGTCAAGAATAGGTTGTTTTTTCAAGGTATTTTGGACATTTCTTCGAGATTTCATATTGGTTCCATGACTGCAAACCTGTCATGGCAGGTATCGTTTACTCACTGGCATATAGGTTAGGGAAACCATTTTTTCCATTGCATCTTGCATACTAGCCTCCATTTGTTGATACACTTGCCATAGGGTCAATCCCATCATGTTATGGTTAGTAAACCATGTTCACTCACCGATTTTTAAATCATGACACGATGGTAGAGCCATCCTTTACATGGGCATCATAGTTAGCACCTCACTAACATTTGTTGCCCATGTTGTTATATTGAGTAGGCTCGGGAGTCCTCTTTAGTCCCGCCATGACTTGTGCATTGAAGACTCATTCCTCTTTACTTCTTCGCTTCGTTATGGCCTTATACCCTAGAGGCTCCTTTGTGTTGAGTTGTACTGTCACATTGCATTTTGGCTATTTTCACCTTTTGGACTTGAGCTGGCTTCACTTGGACTCGTGTTTAAGCCACTTATTTGACCATGTCTTCCACAAACTCAACCATGCAATCACTTAGCTTCTGCAACTTGACACGCCCTTTGACCCGTGGAAGGAAAATCCCTTTGAGTGTCCTTGAGCAGTTTCACCTCCTTGCATTGAGCATAGGATTGTTCCCATCCCAAGAACTAGCTCATCTATTTCACTGACACTCATTCTTTCCACTGTACTATAGCATTATTTTATTCTTTTTCCAGCTTAAAGAAAAAGACAAAAAAATTATATATTCCAAAAAAGAGCAGGAACGAGACAACATTTCCATATTTTGTTGGCAGCTAGAGTCACTTGTGTCGCCCTTGAACAAAGCACTCAAAATGAAGTCTCTCCTCCATTTTGGGCGGAATTTAGTTTGGCTTAAGTATGCCTTAACCTTGTTATTGAGTCAATTATCCTCTGATTGGTTATCTCTTCCAATCATATGGAGAGTTCGTTCGTGCCTCCTGCATGATGAACTTATACAGAGTTATCATATGCTGCCACATAGTCATCATTGAGTCGTGCTTTTGTTCAAGGGAAGTAAGCCTAAGTCGACCTCTCTGCAGTGTCTCTTGACCTATTTTTCAGTTGGCCATCCTTGGTTGTTAATTTCTTGTTTTTCATCACATCAGTTATATTGGTCCTTTGCTCGTATTGGTTTGAGAAGGTCTCCATTGACTTCTTGTTGGCAGGTCTTGTCCTTATTGACGACAACATATTTATCTAAGGGCAGGCCTAGAGCTGCACCCTGGCCCTATTTTCATTATTGATAGGTCACCTTGTGCTCAACATCAATCAATATCATGGGTCTTTGACTGAGTGGTTTCCCTTATGTTCGACATTAGCTTTCATTATCACACTTTGGGATTCATGCAGTGCCTTGGTTTCCATTTGACCCTATTGGTGGATTCCTCGCCTCTATGTCAACTTTCATTATTGGTTGGTTTAGAGGGTTTCTATCATGTGCTAGCTACATCTTTTGTACGCCGGAAACGTGCTTTGGTTGGGTTACTACATCGTTTTTCGTCCGATTTCTTCCACATTATTGGCCTATGGGTTACACTCGCACTAGATTGATGAAGGATGACTTAATGCCTTCCTTATAATGGAACTTTTCCTATCGACTACAGCTCATTGCTTTGGGACAAAGATCTAGAGTCCATTTGGTAGTACCTTTGGGTTTGCAGTCATCAGTGGCAGATTCCTTCGCTATCGACAATGGGAAACCATAATTGTCCCCTGATTGATAGATTCTTCCAGGTGTTCGACTTCAGCTCATTCATTCGCACTTTTTAGATTGTACTGGGTAGCTTGACTCTCATTATCATTATCGGTGAGTAGTCTCGCATTTGTTAATAGTATACATCAATGACCGATAATCAAACAATTTCTCACCTGGTCAACATTAGATCATTTATTCCCATTGTGTAGAAATGTATGACGGCCATCGATGAAGACCTCGAGTTGCATCAACATTCTTTGGTTCACTTGTCAGTTGCTCCTGTTGCTGCTAGTTGACACCATCCACATTATATGTTGCAGTCCTTCACAACGACACCTTATATGTTGGCATATGAGTTGTGATGTAGTATCATCTTATTCCATCATGTTCATTTGGTACTATTGGGATAAGCTTTTGACATCAGTGATCAGCTTCAACCTTCAACTTCATTGATCATCTTCTTATATATGTGATGTTTAGACATGTACTTGTTCGATCAAGATCATATGATCCATTATGTACTTTCAGTCTTTTATACTTGTATACATAGTGGATCCACTTCTACTTGATATGCAGGCATGCTTTACTTTCTCTGAGCATGGGTATGCCCGCCTCAGATAGTTGTTTCGTTATGATCTTCTTTTGATGGCTTAGTAGGCTGAAATCTGGTGAAGTCCTTCTCAGTTTCGACAAGTTTCATTTCTATATATTTAATACATTTCGGTCATCATGTACCCCTTCTGACTTCATATATTAGGGGGCATCTATTATAGCTCCAAATATCACCCTTGGTATTTGTGATGCTTGGTTTATGGCCTAGGGCAACCCCTCCTTCCAGACTTGGTCCAAATATTTTAAAAACAATGTTTTACTCCCTGTACGCTACTTTGCCTTGTGATAAAAGCGTGTACACGCGAGTTAGTCAATACCCAACCCACGTATATGTGTTAAAACACTTTAAAAAGTTAAATTTCCTTAACTATGGGCAGAGTTCACAGGTTTTACCTATTGATTACCTCCTAGTGCCCGTGGCCCAACTATTTCCCAACTAAAAAACTAATTGGGAGAAGTATAAATGGACTTCTATCGGAAGGCCTTAAGGAGGAGAGAAGAGATAGAATTACTATACTAAGATTATTCCCTTACCAAGTCTGAAGTATCCTTGTGCTTCAAGCACTTCCCCAAGTTCAGGAAACCCTTGTTTCCTTGAGTGTTGATATTCTCCCACTTGCTTGAGATATCATGGTATTGGTTATGGAAGGAGGCTATTGAAGACTGGGACTGGATGGATCTAGAGGAAGGTTCTGCTTAGATCGGAAGAAGAAGACTCAGGTGAACTCTTTCCATGTTTATTATAGTTTTATACAATAAAAAGAAACTTTGTCTTGTTCCTAAGATTGACCTTGTTTATGCATCAAATGTGGTTGTAATTCATGTATGAGTGTCATTTGGATGTATAACTAATCATATTACTTATATGATATAAAGTTGATTTCATTAAAATGCTTTATCTGTATGTTGCTATGTATGTTCAGATTGGTTGATTTGCAGATTCGAAGATCATTAGGAGTTGTAGAGGGTCAAAACCTTGCGGGAACTACCCAAACGAAGGACATTCGGGTATGTTCATCCTTACATAGTTTGTTTATTTAAGCATATTGCCTGAGTTGTATGTGTGCTTCTTGTTGTAGATTACTCTTGCTCTGTTAGGGTTCTAACCCAAAGCCCTAGGGTACTTATTCCCGTAACAAAACCTCTTTTCAAGATAATATGGATGCCTCCCCAAAAGTTCATCTATTGAAAATACGTCTAGCTAGAAATAGGATGTTTTTCAACAGTCTTTCTCTTTACTTGAAATGATCATTGAAAAATTTAAATTCCTCTCTACAATTCATATGAAAATTGAAAACATAATTCTCTCCAATCCTTAGTCATAAAAAATATATGAAAATGAATAGAGTTAATATCAGTCTTTCGGATTAATCACATTATTGAGATTGAGTCGACATTTCGAACCAGCTAATGTGGTTCATCTTCAGGACAAGGTGAGAAATCACTAGATCTGAGGGAATAAATAGCAAGGATGCATCACTACTCAGAGTTAGCCGTTGGAAATTAGCCATTGGAAATTAGTCGTTAGGTAATTTGTTAAATTGTTTAATAATTTAGTTGTTATGTAATAAATGAATATTATGTTTCGATATTATAATTTGATAATATAAATTTAGCTGGAAAATCGTTGTTGTGTGATAAATAAATATTATATCTCGATATTATAGATGGAATAATAATTTTAATATTATATTAAATATTATAATAATATTGTTAGTTAGGGTTTGGCCCATAATATTAGAAACTAGTTGTTATGAATGAAATCATAAGTTAAATCATCTATAACTAATTGATTAAATAATGTAATTTATTAATAATTTAATATTATTAGTTCTTGTAATAATATTAAATCTTATCAATAATGTGTTGATGGTATTCTTATTATTATTATAATTATAGAGATTCATAATATTAAAATTATTAGTTTAGAACTATTATTGTAATATTTTAAATCAATATATTAATTTCTATAATAATAAAATATAATAATTTTAATCTATTATTTTAATATCTATAAGGATAAAAAGACTATAATTGGAATCTGGTAATTTGTTAAATAATGTATTGATGGTATTCATATTAAAATTATTAATTTAGAATTATTATTATAATATTTTGTATTCGGTTATAATTCAAAGAATGGTATCCTTATTATTTTAAGTTTACCTCCAACACTCAGTAAACAATTCTAATAGCTCTCTATCACAAAAAAACAAATTTATATATGGATATTCTTTCTTTGATGGGGCATCCAAGAAAAATCTAGGGGTGGCAGGTGCCAAGGGGAATGGTTCTCTTTGGCCCTGAAGGATAAATAGAACTGGAATACTCATGGAGCATACACATAGCCTCTAACAACAAGGATGAAATTATGCTCTCTTCCAAGGCATCGTCTTACCTTGATATTTAAATAACGGGATTAGAGTAACACTATAACATGTTGAGGCTGATAAGTGAAGCTCATGTGTAAAGAAGGGTTGTTCCAAAGGGAGCAAAGCCCCTCAAAAGTGCCTCTTGAACTAGATGCAATCCCATCAAAATTAGATCCCTTGGTGTTTCTTTATTACACTAACTACCAAGTCCTCTACAATTCCAAGAGACTATATTCATTATTTAGCTTGACTTTTTTTGTTAGCACATTGCAATTATGTACTAGTTCTAGGATTTTTTAAAGTTCTTGATTGAACTAGTAAAATTCCATCTTGTAAGTTATTGAAATCTTTTGTTGGACAATTTTTAGTTTGGGCATGCCCCTCTCTATTGTTGGGAATCCACTCTTTCATTTTCAGTTCTAGGTCAATCTGGGTAATGCAATGCTTTCTTGAAAATTGCATGTGTTGAATGTAATTTTGTTAATCCTTTTAATGAAATTACAGTTTTTTCCTTGGAAAAAAAAACTAGTAAAATCCTATTTGGGGTAGATTTTTTCCCATCATCTTTTTTTTGATAGTTGTTTCTTCTTATTTTTCCTTCAATGGATTCCTTCCCATTCTCTTGGGAAACCTTTCTTTCTTTTCTCCTTCATCCCTCTCCTCCATTTGTAATTGAGGCTCTTTTCTTGTAAGGATACCTGAGCTTGTAGATATTTGTTGCCTTTTAGTAGCATTATTTATCTCATCTAGCTAATCAAATATAATATCTTGATTTGCTTTTAGAGTTTACATTTATAATTATTTATAAGAGGCTATCACAAATGATAGAGATAATATTGAAGGAAAAAGGTTAAAGAAAGCCCATATTTTAAAGAATGGAATGGGTTATTCCTAAAATAAGATTTTTGAACCTATTTGATTTCAAAGACAAACTTCCTTCCCTAGTGCATTGTGGTGATTTTTAAGACTATTTTGAATATTTGACTATTAGGGATATTCATTGTTGAATTCTGAAGCTACCCCTATTTAGATCTAGAAGGGGTTAAGGGGCCTAGAATTAGTGTGCCTGATTTGGTTTGAGATGTAGTTCTTAGATGCTTCTTAACCATTTTCTTCTTAATAATCTATCATTGTTCATCCTTATGTGGAATAGGTTGGGAATCTGGGGCACTCTTCATACGATCTTTTGGAAAGTCACCATATTCATGTTATGCTTTTGCATTTGAAGGAAACCTACTTATAGTCTAGTGGTTAGTTGTATTTCTTGTTATTTAGAGTTAAAATGATCACTTCCAAATGGCCATTTTCCATATCTACCTCCAAATATTCTTGTACAAGTGAACATGCTATCCTTTGGCTTTGATTTATCAAGATAGAAATCCAGGGTGTTTCTAGTACGTCAAAGAGTGTCCTCATTCCAATAATGAAGAGGACAATGTGGAAGTTGCACCCAAATGGGAGTAACTAATGACACTTCATGTTAAGGGTTGAAGAGATGGGTCCATCAATTCAAGTGCATACAATGAGTATCAAAGAAATAGGGTCCACACCTAAATATCAAATATCTATCCTCTTTAGCTTCAAAGATGAATGCATAGAAACCCCTTCCATAAAAGAAATGGGTTAGTATTTTTATAATTTGAACTTACCATATATTATAGAACTAATTTTCCATTGGTCACGGGGATGGCCAAATGCCCATAAATTAATTGATGAGGCCTTGTCTAGCCAATGTTGATGCCATATGTCCTAATGAAGGTGGCAACAACACCTCTAGAATTTGACAAATTGAGTTGGTTGTTTCTTATTTGATTTCTCTATTGTTAATACCAACATGAAAAATGTTAGGGCATAAGAGATTGAGGTGAGAGAAAGCCCACTTTAGGATCATTATACATCCTTGAACGAAGACCAAAAGTGGTTGATGCGATTCCATGGTTTTTTTCAAGATCTATAAGTTGTTAATGAAGAAAAAATACATCATATTAAAATGTTTCCCATAATTATATCCCTAAATTCTATGGTTGCATATTTAATTATGCATATAACATGCATTAGGGGTCTACTAGATCTCTTTTTCATTGGTGAAGTGACTATTTCATGTTAAAAATTCAAAATTTAGATAAGTGGGTCCTCCATGTTGGTTCAAAGGGCATGGACAAGTATCTTGAACCTAACCTAGTTACAAATAACAACTTCCTGATGGACATGCCTAATCAAATAACCTAACAAGATTTCCCCTTTATATGCATGACACACATACTCAAATTCATTGACATAAATATTAATAGTAATGTCATGACCAAGGTTGAAATTGCCTTGTAATAGACCTTGGTACAAATTTCTAAGCTGCTTTGGGTGGTACCCATTGTTGCACTTGTCAATAGACAAAAGAATGTTTCCAAACACTAAGACAACTATTATAAACTCTTAAAAACCTTATGACACAAATCACACCTTCTTAAGATTAACTAACAATCAAAGTATAATACTAATAGTTACTACTAGATAAATATACAAAATCATATCTCACACCATTTTCGTAAACCCTATATTAGACTTATTCACTTAATTTTTTCATCTAATTTAATAATAACCTTATTATTATATTATTATTTTTAATTATATTAATATAAATTATATAATTTTAATTTTAAAAAATAAAATAAAAATTTATTCTATAATATAAAAATGCACATCATTACCATTACAATGCAAACCAACACATGAATGATATAGAAATCGCTATTTAGATAAATTTGAGCCCAACAAAAATATTATATTTTAAATCGACTAGTTGATAATAGAAATACTGCACCTCAGCCATTAAACGACCCAACCAATAAAATAGAATTAAGATAAGGTTGACCTTCACAAGATTCACGAGCATGATTTCTTTTAATGTACAAACCAAGCAGTATAATTAAAAAATGCATGATAGTGTCATGTTGCACAATAAATGTGTGGAAGTCGTTATGCCTTGGTTTAATATTGTTTTGGACTTTACAAAGACTCACCTCCATGGTAATAAAAGCCACATGCTTATTCATTTTATGCTACAAGCCTTTTTCCCTCCCTTCAAAGGCACATGGAAATCATAAAATGCACAACTTTGTCATTTAAATGCTAAATAAATACCCGAGATACAACTATAGGATGGAAATCATAAAATGCACAACTTTGTCATTTAAATGCTAAATAAATGCCCAAGATACAACTATAGGGAAATTCGATTGAGTTGTTGAGTTATTATGAATGATATTACCAACATAAATAAGAAGTAAATGATATTATCATGATATTATCTTATAAGATTTAGATAAGCTAGAGAATATTCTTATAAAGATTAATTTATTTGATTTAATTATATAATTTTTTTTTAAGAAGATTGATTGAATCATTGAAATTTTTGGTTAAGTATATATGATTAGCTATTTTCAAATTTTCCGAAAAGTCTTATGAGGATTTGTGTATCAAGTTGACTTTTAATATGTACTAGTCTAATTATTACATGTTTTGGGGTTTTTTTAAACATATTTTCCAACGAATTTTGCTTGAAATTCTGCAAATATTTGTTAAAATTACAAGTTTGAGTTGTGGAATCTGCACAATCCAGGGTTTCCAGGGGTTTTTTTAGGGTGTTGAATCCACTTATCCACTCAAAAAGGAATTTTAAACAACAAAATATCACAATCCCCCACAATTGTATCATTGGATTGTGGCCAAAACAAATGTAACACAATGAAGCAATGCCTTTTAACACTTCTTACCATCAACAATTAGATACATAAACTAAGAAAGTGAATTAAGTGATTGAAGACATATTTCACATGTATTATTCGAGTAGCCATCCATGTGGGAAGACTATATACATCTAGTAGATTTTGCATGTAATAATGCAATAATTGGCATCATGCATCATTAGGAATGGTTCCATTCAAGGCCTATATAAAATAAGATTAAATACTCTAGTGGATAGGACAATCATGTCAACAAAAATGTACATGGGTTAGAATTGTTGAAGGAAATAGAGCAAAAAATTGTTAATATCAATCAAAATTTGAAGGTACCTAGGACAAACAAAAAAGTTATGCAAATAAGAACAAAGTGCATAGGGAACTCAAATTTGGCGACCATGTATTCATTAAATTTTGGAAGTTGTGCTAAGCTAGCAAACAAATATGTGGGGCCTTTGAAATCCTAAATATGATAAGGTCAATTGTATATGGACATGCATTATATATGAGCTCACAATGTTTTGCATGTTTCCTTACTCAAGAAGTGTGTACATGATCATAACCATGTGATTAATTGGGCTATGATCCAAGTGAAACTAGGGGGGAGAGTTCCAAACATATCCAGTACACATCCAAAACAAGAAAGTGAAATTAATTTTGAAATTGATACATTCAACATATAAAGATGTAATGGAAAATTTTGGTCATATTAAGGCTACATGAGAGCTAGATGATGCCATGAAATAGGCATACCCATTTTTATTCTAATATCAAAATTGTACCAAGGATTGTGCTATTCCTAAGGGGAGGGGAATATATTCAATAGGGAATGTAATACCTTAGTTTTGACCCTTTATATGTATTGGATTAGATTGTGTGGTAAATGTGTGGTTATTACGATGGGTGTTGAGCCATCCAACTTAAATAAATGGCCACATAATGTAAATGTTATAAATATTTTTATATGGATTCTTAATATGGAGTTCAAGGAGAAGGTGGAACTAGAGAACTCCTAAACACATACTTGCAATAAATATAATTTATTTTATTTTTTGTGGTAGACTTACTATGTTGGATTATAAGATATATTTGTTTAAGATACATGTGGGGATAACATTAGGGCTATGAGTCCACAAAGAGGAAATGAAAGGATAAGTATTGGGAAGTAAACTTTTTATTGCCATGTGTGTGCTCAAGAACTGTCATTATTTTCATCATGTGCAATAATTAATGAAATTCACAAACAACCTTGATTTCAAGAGACAAATATGAGTGCAATAAGTGGTTAGTGAAAGAAAATCTACTTCATGTTAAAAAAAACTATGGGAGATGCATCTTACAAAGAAAAGTACTTTTAAAAATAGTAAAATAACACTTTGATTTTAAGGTCACAGTGAAGCTAGACACAATTTTTTTTTATATAATACCCCCTTATTTGTGGAACAAGGAACTTGCCTCCCTACAATGATTTCACTGCTAAAGTCTATATAGGTGTACATACCCCCCTATAGATTTGAACATGTGAAATCTTATGAGGAAACACATGTTCTCAACCATTAGGCCCACTCAAGTTGTACATTATTTTAGGAAAGTAGCAATCTCTCATTTCATTCTCCTACATGACATTTGTTTTATTGTGATATGCTACTTTCTCATACAATATTCATCCCATGTTTTCAATCACTATTAACTAAAACTAAGAAATCAATGTTTAAGTGAAGTTGTGTGAGAATATATGCTAGGAAATAAATGGGAAATTGTCATTTTCATGCTTATGTTGTTTACTAGCTCCTTTTGATTGAAATAATTTTCCATTATATTTCCAAAATGGAAACAACCTTTAGACTCGTCCTACTTGCACTAGAGCATAAGGTGGTGTTGATTTCCTAAGCAATTATATAATAGAGAAGGGAAATGTCTATGTTGTGCTATGTATGGATGAGGGAAGAGAGTTTCACAATTGGTTGAAGGTTGGATGAGGTGCTATGGAGTCATTTACAAAGAGAATTGGATGATTCATGAGCTATTACAGGTTGTCCTGAGATTGTTATAGGTTTGTAGCTATTTTTCATTACCCTATCACCTTCATAACCTAGAGTGCGGGTAGCACTTTTGGTAGATGACCATGGTTGGGTAATGAATCAATCTTACAAAGCTATATAGACCATGTTTTATTAAAAGATAAGTGTTTCTTCTTTGTTTTACATCTATAACATAATTCGTTGAACTATGTTGTGATGGTGATTGATCTACACACTTTGAATTATGGTTTTTTTTAAGAATGAAATACACATGTATTATAATGTTCACATTATTATATGCCTAAATTATATGGTTTCATCATTAGTTATGGTTATGTATGCATTAGGGGTCTACTGAATCTCTTTTTAATTGGTGAATACATTGGTTCTTGGTAAAATTCAAAATTCAAATAAGTGGATATTTAATGTTGGCTTGAAGAACATAGATGAGTACATTACCCGTAAACTAGTTATAGATAACAACTTCATGAGGGTTGTACCTAACAAAATAACATAATAAGGATTCCCCTTTATATGGATCACGCATATAATCATATTCATTGATATGAATATTAATAATAATTTTATGGTCCAGGTTCAAGTTACCTTGTAATAACCATGGCACAAATTTCTAGAGGCCATGAGGTGGCACCACTATTGCATCTATAAATAAACAACACGATTGTTTTTAGGCACAAGATTAATTATTATAAACTCATAACAACTTTATTATATTTAGTGCACTTTGTCCAAGCATGTGAACAATCAAAGTGATATGATAAGAGCTATTACAAAGTAAGGATACATGATTATCAATCTCACACATTATCCATACACCTTAACTTAAACTCATTCTCACTTGAATTATCCATCTAACTTTAGTAATAATCTAATTATGGTTCTTGCATTATTGCTTTTTATTATTGCATTGAGTGCTCTACGACTAGTATGGGGCGATGTTGTAGTGGTGTAAATATTTGTAAAAATGTATATGTAGGTTAATTAAAAAAATAATAAAAGGTTAAAAGTATTATAGAGCCCAATATGGAGGAGATGTTGCAGTGTTTGTAAATAAGTGTAAATATTTAAATATTGGCTCAATTAATAATAAATTGTTAAAAGTAATAAAAATAATTAAATTCAATTTGTTTTTATTAATAAAATTACAAACATTTTTTTAGATAAAAGAAAAATATAATATACATATCACATTAAAATATATATCATATACATAGTAACTACAAATTAAGATCTATTTTACCATATAAATTAAAATAATGATTCGGTGATCATATTTAAATTTAATTAGTAAACACATAAAAGCTTAATACTTACAATAAACTTACAATATAACAAGATTCTTAACTATGGACATTTACCCTACTTCACCATGGATATTGTTAACTTATAAATAGACTTCATTACAATACTATGGTTTATCAATACCACATGCCCAAAAACCATGACTCATTTCATGATCAAATTTTTTTATAAATATTTTATTTGAATTTATTTTTAATGACATTTTTTTAATAAATCTAAAAGAAAAAAGATTATAATTACTTTTGAGATATATCTAAATCCTATTTGAAAAAAAAATTGAAAGAAATTGAGAGAGCGATTCCACACAACACAAATCACCCTACTTTATTGGTCTCACAAAGCTTATATATGTAGGAATACATTAAACTTCTAGATCCGAGAATAATGGATATAAATTACTAAAAATAGCTAATACAACTAATAGCCTAGGAGATCACACAATTACAACTCACGACAACTTGGAAGTCATGGAATCATTACTTCCAATACCCTCCCTTAATGTTGGCATGACAAATACTTAAAATAAACATTACAACAATTTCAATGAATCTTTGTCAAATTGCCTGATATGGTCATCACTAGTTCTCATATCCACTCTAAAATCTCATGGTTTCCTCTCTTTTCTTCACCACACTTTTGAGCTTCCCACTTGATCCATTAAAGACATAATTGCTTCAGACCATTGTTGATGTACTTTGCAGAATTGACACTTCTCAACCTCCCGAAGCACAATGGGTCAGTCTTGATACTGAATCATCCTATGGAACTGTCACCATCTACGAATCCACGACCCACTGCAACCTTCATATTATGGATACATAATGTATTCAACATACAATTCTGCAACTTGACCTTGTATAAACTAACCTATATTGACGCTTCCGAAGCACAATGGGTCACACCAAATTGACCTTATTAAGAACTACCTGTGATTAATGCTCCTAGAGCACGACGAGTCACATTAGTCTATTGAATAGTTAGCATGTTCTTTATGGTTCTGCATCATTTGACTTTTGCACAATATGATAACATACTATAACTTAATAAAACAACATACTAGATTTTTTTTTAAACATAATAAAAATTTAGAAATTACAATCCAAGCAACTTGAAACCTTTATATTTTTCAATCCAAATAGCTTGAAACTTAGGAAATTATAATGCCATTCCTTGGAAAGGTTTCCATCTTTCCTCAGTAATCTGACAAGATTAAAATAATCGATAGATGTCATTGTTGCTCGAATTTGAAATGTTTTGCAGACACGGTTGGAGAGTTGAAATAGTCAAGACCTCTCATAATATATTTAGAAATTGAGGGTTCATGGCGGGAGAAATTCTTGGACATTGTGCACAAATAACCCTTTGCTCCTTTGGAAGCAGTGAGGTTGCCCTTGTATTTGACCTTCTGACAGTGCAACATGGCCTTCTCTCACATGGTTGGGGCCACTTTGAGACACAAATTTATTCAATGGGCCACTATCTCTTTGCACAACTTGTAGTGCTCTCAAGTGATCCAACAACGATTCACTATTCCCTTACGCATGTAGACAAATGGTAGTCTCCCACACAACTTCAAATCGATTTCACCCATAATTCCTAACTAGTCAGCCATAACCAAAATCTCCTCTACATTCAAGACTCTTATTCTCTCACATGGATCCACAATCCACCCCAAACACACCATCATTGCACATATCTATCTCCCACAACAACAACGAAAATGTGGTGGTCCTCATGCTTTCGAAACAAAATGCATAGTTTCTTACTTACACGACTCACAAAAATCTCCACATGAACAAACTATACTCACACAACACACAAATCTATACTAATATATGCATAGAAAGAATAATACTCAAGATTCTCTCACATATACCTGGCCCTCCCTTGAAGGAGTCAAGCCAGAACAGGCTTTGATACCATGTTAGAAAAAAAATTGAAAGAAATTGAGAGAGTGATTACACACAACAAAAATCACCCTACTTTATTGATCTCACAAAGCTTACATATATAAGAATACATAAAACTTCTAGATCCGAGAATAACGGATCTAAGTTACTAAAATGTCTAATACAACTAATAACCTAGGAACTCACACAATTACAACTCATGAGAACTTAAAAATCATGGAAGCATTATTTCCAATAAATCCTCTATTCTCATTACTACTAAAAATATTCAGTGGATATTCCATAAAAATTAAATCAAAGTTTTAATCAAATTAAAAATAAGAATATTTTTATATATAAAGATGCCAAAATTTATATAACATAAATAATATTATTAAGAACCAACATAAATACATCTTAACTAAAAACATTTTTTCAGGGAAAAAAAACACTAATTTTATATTATAATGAAACGGTTACATGATCCATAATAATGCTTAAACGATAATCAACATAAAACAACTCAAAAGTAAGCAAGCATATGTGTCTAGAGATAGCCCTTTAGAAGAAACTAAAACCGACCCATATTAAGCAAAAGTCCATAAACAACAAAAAGGTATTGTAACCATGTATATAACAACACAATAAGAGACATGTAAAGATGCCACGTGGACTAAGGTGATAGTCCAATTATCCCCGCGCAGAGGTCTATGTTGTAAATATTGATCTAATTCAAATATAAACAGAATCGTCCATGTCCATGGGATGAGCAAAAAAATATGCAAATGGATTCTTAAGCAATGAGATTAATGTTCCTATTGCCCAAGAAAATACCGTCTCTATATCCCTAAAATTGTATCATGCCTGCCAGCATGGAGAGGCCCTCCTTTGATAGTCTATTCGTCATGGAGTTCTGGAACCATCGAATGTGGGTGAAAGTGAGATACTCGAAGTATTGAGATAGAGCTTAAATGTGCATTAACCAGCTTGTTAAATGAGGAGGGTTGAAACAGGAACAGTGGTTCACACATTCTATAGAAATTTTGGAGTCTCCCAAGACTGATATGGATTTTACAAATAACCACATTTACCATTTTGACTCCGAGAGCAGTGTAAATGTAGGTGAGATGTGGAGATAAATTTCTTCAACTGATATTTTGTGAGAGAACTTCTCATTTTATATTATAGAGTTTTTTTTTAATGAAAGTGATTTTAACTAAGGATCTATCATGGGGCTTCACTCAATCAACTTTTGACATATCACGTGCATTTATGGCATATTAAGAATTACTTTTAATTTGATTACAAATTGGAAAATACCTCTAAAAATAACATTATTTAACTCCTTACTAATATGAACCCATTATACCTTCCTAATTTAAAAGACCCCTACTATCGCTAGATATTGTAGATATCTAGTTTTTCATTAACATTTTCTATTTCCCTTTATATTTTTTCATTAACTTTGATCTCCATTTTGTATATTTGCCAATATAAAAACCCTTTACCCCCTATATATCCCCCAGTATATTATGTCATTTTTTCGTGAATATATATTCCCCGATATGAATGCAAGTGGTATGATATTTCTCCCCCAGTAAAGTCCCTGTGGGGTCTATCAAGTAATGAGAAAAATCCAATCTCTCAAAGTGCAAATCTTTTTTAGAGTTATACACTCAAAAAGAAATTTGCATCTTGAGAAATTTTATCATTCTTAGTACTTAGTAGATCCTAAATTAAAATGAATCTATGCTAATATTATAAATATTATACTTTAAATTTACTTAATAATATAAAGATTACAAATTATATTAAATGATTTATACACTTTAAACTTTACTAACATGATTTCTTAACATTAATAAATTTTTCTTATTTCAATCATTAAACTATTTCCTAACAAAAAAAATAATTAAACTTAACCAACATGAATTTTCCTATCAATAAAAATTTATCCTTCTTAGTAATGGGTAGATCTGAAATTATAATGAATCTATACTAATATTATAAATATTATAATTTTTAGATTTACTTAATAATATAATATTACAAATTATATTAAATGATTTATACACTTTAAACTTTACTAATATTATTTCTTATTATTAATAATTTTTTCCTATTTCAATTGTTAAACTATTTCCTAACAAATAAAATAACTAAACTTAACCAACATGAATTTTCCTATCAATAAAATTTATTAATTTCAACTATTAAACCATAATCTAACAAATCAAATAATTAACATATAGTTTTTTTGTAAGTTTTGTAGGACTACATCTTCATCATGTCCAATTTCTAGGAGATAGCACAAGATTTGAACCCAAGACTTCCAATTTTATAAGACTTCATTTCCACAACTATTGTCAATTGTAATATCCCAAATAAACAATTAACATATAATTTTAAAAATAAGATAAAATTAAACTAGAACATTAACCTATAATTTAAAAAAAATAGACAATTAAAACATAATTTTAAAAATAAAATAAACTTGAACTAGACCATTAACCTATAATTTTAAAAAAATCATTATTAAGATAAACTTGAACTTTCACAAGTTCAGAACCTGATTTCTCTCAATCCCCAAATTAAGCAAAGATTATTACAAAAACAGCCTAGCATAGCAATATTATTAAGTCATCTTAATTTATAATAACTTTGTCAGAGTGTTTATGCCTTGTTTTAGTAATATTCGGACATATTACCAAAACTTGGACTCAGTGGCAATAAAAGCCACATGGTTCTTCACTTCAAGTTCCCTGCCTTTAAATCCAACTCATAAAATGCACAACTTTCGAATAAAATGCTCAATAAATGTAAAATAAACTCCAGGGAAATCTTAAATGTTTAACAAACTCTAGGGAAATAAATGCATGGAAATCTTAAATGTTTAACAAACTCTAGGGAAATAAATGTTTAACAAACTCTAGGGAAATCTTATTGAGTTGTTGGTTTGACATAAATTTTGTTTTAATTTAAATTTATTCAAATATTTGAGATATCAAGATAAAAAATTCAATATATAGAATCACAAGGAAAAAATTATTAGAAAATTAAATTATTTCATTTAACACCATAAAATTTAAAAGTCTGAATCATTGAAACCTTTAGGTGGACATTCATGAAAAGTTGCTTTCATCAAAAGTATTCCAACATGGTAAGAAGCCAGAATTGTCTATAGTCAGTGGGAGTTTATGAGATTTTAAAAATGGCATGGTCCAGGGTACTAGTGCAATCTGATCCTTGCATGATACTCTGAACTTGAATTGGACTATACTATAAAATTTATATCAGAAGCCATGTTCTAGGGTTGGTGTATTTTGTTGGGTTCTAATCCATTGTTCCATGGGGACCCTCTTCCCCAACCAAAAATTTAACAATATTAACATAAGCAAACCTTAGAAATATTTATTTCAAAGAGAATATTATGCATGTGACTGAGCTTTGACATAAACGAACTAGCACTGTCAATGTCATAACCATAAAATCATGGGTTGGGCAGTCGTGGTCCAGTGGATTTGAGGGTGTCCACGTCATATGATGAGCTCTGAATTGAAAAATATCAGAGTCAATAATATGGCGTATTTATTTATTTATATATATATATATATCCGGTCTGAGATTTACCCTGCGCGAAAGGTGGAATGCGAAGGGGTGACGTCAGCAGTAGCGATTATTGCCGTTTGTATTTTGAATAGGGGAGAGCACATGAGCTGTGGCAGGTCAAACGGGCAGAACGGATTGTGACAGTCTGACCTGTGCTGACGTGGTCACGAGGGCCGATTATTGTCCTCATTAAAGCAAACAAAATGCCGGTTCCAATATTTTGTTTTGATTTTTTAAAATTTAATATAAGCAAAATTCTACGTTGTACTCAGCAATGTTGGGAATAGAGGGTAAAATTATTTTTAGCTGTTCAAAATGTTTAAATGTATTCCATTATAAGAAGATATTCTCCATAGTATTTGTTAGGAGCAGGTTATTAATATTCTTCAGACCGTTGGTTAGGAGTAGGTTATTACTTTTAGTCAAATTGATGGTAAGCACTATTTGAGTGTTGGTTAGGAGTAGGTTGTTATTTTTAATCAAATTAATGACTATTTTAATTAATTATATATTTAATGGATGAGAATATTAATTACATAATTTTAAAAATTTTGAATTTAGGTTGTGATTGAAAAATAATACTTTGACTTTGAACCATAATTTATTATTAGATTTTATTTAATATAATTTCATCTTAATAATTAATGTTATAAATTAAAAAATATTATTTATAAACTAGTCTTTTATTATAACAGTTAATTGAATTAAGGATTTTTATTTTGCTCTCCATTTAAGTTGGTGTCATGATCTGCCGCTTCATCTTTTCATGATGATGAACTACACTCAATTGTTCGAAACTCTTAAGAATTTTTTTTTTTCTAATATATAAAAATGAAATTTTGCCTTATTACTTAAGACAAATTATTGGAAAGTTGTAGTTCAATTATTCTACATTTCTCAATATTTAAATTGAATATAATTTTTAGTAAAATTGTAATTTTTGGTTATTTAAATTAGATTTTTGAATGTCTAACTGTATTTGATACCTTAAAAAATCTATAATCCACTCTAATTGTGTACACTACATAATTCAAACTTGTAACTCCAACAAATCTATACCAAATTTCAAAGACAAGAAGCAAAGACCTAAACAAATTAAACTATATTTATTAGAAATGTTAAATTTTTCACTTTATAACTCACTTCATAAATAGACCAAAACATTATTATATACTCTACTTATCAGAATCTCATAATCATCAATAATGGAAATCCACTATCATAATGAAAGGGAAAAAACCTAAAACCTAAAAACATTAGAAGGATGGAAGAATTTCTTTTAAACACGAGTTATAAGTGATTTTAATTTGGTTAATAATACATACTATTTGTAATTGACATTTCCAATCCAATAAAGTTAAGGGGAGGAAAGGAAGAAAATATCATAAATAGATAAATAGATGATGATTGAGGGAAAGAGGAGGACGATGAGAAAAAGAGGTCAAAACTTAAAAATATTAAAAGAATGAAAATGGTTTTTTTTTTTTTTAATAATGGTAATAAGTGATTTTAACTTTGTTAATAATTAAAAATATTTTAGTTTATTTTTTGAATTGAATAATTCTACTAGAGTCAACTAGATGAAAGAAAGAAAAAAACCATAAATCCATGATAACTTGAGGAAAGCGAAGAGAGGTAGACTAAATGAACAGAAAATCTAAAAACAATATAAAAATTTAATAACTAATGATAAATACTAATAAATAATATATAACACTATTTTTTTTTCCTATAGTGGGAAAACCTATCATAATTTATTTGTCAACCAACAATAGGGACAACCATCATTAACTATTATCTTAGAATGCACGCTGACTCATCACTCTTAACCAAAACAAATAGATAATACATAAAACAATATATTAATAATATTATAACAATTATATTTTTATCAATAAATTTTTAATTTTCTTATGAATGTATTTTATAATAATAATTTAATTTTTAAAATTGTCAATTTTTATTTAAAAATATTAAGAATATATAATATTAAATAGATCGTAAATTAGTTGGTGAAAGTGTTTTGTTAAAAAGTCAAATGTTTAAATCTTGACTTATATAGCGTTATATTCTCATATGCCATGATCTTTATAACAACATCATATTCTCATATGCCATGATCTTAGCACTTAGATTTGACTCAACAATTTTATAATAATACCTTCATAAGAATGGATCTGCTTGATAATGATCTAAATTTATTGTTATATTTATTTATGTTTTATTTTTCTTAAACTATCTTACAAAAATAAAATCCAATCTCATATACTATTATCTCTACAATAATGAAGTAATGGAGTGTCAAAGGGTGCTTAGCTCTAGTGGTAGGGATAGTGGTTTGACAATCCATCCACCCAAGTTCAAGTCTTTAGAGACATGGCCCGTCATAGTAACACTAGAAGGATAGGTAGTTTCAGATACAATGATCTTTATACCAATGGAGCACTTAGGTTTGGCTCAACAATTCCACCAAACATTAATAAGAATGGATGATGGTCTCATATACCATGATCTTTATAACAATGGAGCACCTAGATTTTGCTATACAATTTTACAATCAAACATTAATAAGAATGAATCTATTTAGCAATTTCACAGTCACTCATTATCTTCAATAAGAATGAATCTATTTAGCAATTTCACAGTGACTCATTATCTTCAAGATTAATTTTATAATAAGCTTGATCTTTATACCAATGGAGCACTTAGGTTTGGCTCAACAATTCCACCAAACATTAATAAGAATGGATGATGGTCTCATATACCATGATCTTTATAACAATGGAGCACCTAGATTTTGCTATACAATTTTACAATCAAACATTAATAAGAATGAATCTATTTAGCAATTTCACAGTCACTCATTATCTTCAATAAGAATGAATCTATTTAGCAATTTCACAGTGACTCATTATCTTCAAGATTAATTTTATAATAAGCTTGATCTTTATACCAATGGAGCACTTAGGTTTGGCTCAACAATTCCACCAAACATTAATAAGAATGGATGATGGTCTCATATACCATGATCTTTATAACAATGGAGCACCTAGATTTTGCTATACAATTTTACAATCAAACATTAATAAGAATGAATCTATTTAGCAATTTCACAGTCACTCATTATCTTCAATAAGAATGAATCTATTTAGCAATTTCACAGTCACTCATTATCTTCAAGATTAATTTTATAATAAGCTCAAAATTAAAATGGATAGAGTTATTGTTAAGTTTTTGTTTATATCCCATTTTCCTAAAATTATAGTACAAAAACAAAATTTTGTCTTATAAATTACGATCTTTATAACAATAAAGCAATAGAGCACATAGATTAGGCTCAATAGTTCTCCACATAAACATTAATAAGAATGGATTTACTTGGGAATTTTAGACTCATTTTCTTCTAGGTGAACTTGACAAGGATCTAAAAAATAAAATTGATAAATATGTTGTTAGATTTGTTTATATGTCATTTTTCTCAAACTATATTATAAAAACAAAATCTCTTTTTGGTTTGCTAGTATATCTAGTCAGTGGTTTAAGAAGCCACAACTTGTACTCTAAGAAACGAGGATGCATAATCAATAAGGGATCATAGGACTTTTTGTGTGCGTGCCGCTATGACTAATTTGGAACCTTGATCACCTTAGAAAACCAAATGTTTGAAATGCAATTGTTTTAACAACAAAAATCCTTTCATTTAACAAAAACAAAAAAATATTTTAATCTGAACTCATGACCAAGCCATATATCATTTTGGCTTATGATAAAACCTATGTGCAATTTGATTGGTAAAATTTATAAAATTGTATATACTCTATCCATGTGCATTTGAACCTATAACATTAAAAGAAAGGAAAAAGAAGAAAAAACTAAGAGAAAATACTCTATTCCTGTAAAATTGAACATGTAACATTTTAGATGGAAACTTATATTCTTAACTTTATAAATATTCAATATCTAAAATTAAAATAAATTAATATTATTTTTTTATAATTCTTTAAAATTTATACAATATTATATTCAATAAAATATAAATCTAAATGAAAGAATACTTTCAAAATGATCAATTGCATTTCGCTTATGTTTCTAATAAGATCAAATCTCTATCAAATGTTAATGTTATTAGCACCCATAAAATCTCTCATGCTATAACATCAAAATTTAGATCCAAAACTCTGAGAACTATCAAAATCTCTTTCTAATAAGATCAAATCTCTATCAAATGTTAACGTTATTAGCACCCATAAAACCTCTCATGTTATGGCGTCAAAATTTAGATCCAAAACTCTGAGAAGTATCAAAATCTTGAAGGTCACCAGGTTCTTAAATAAAATTATTGATCTTTCCAATCATGAACAATTCAAAATATTAAAAAGATCAAATCTCTATCAAATATTAATGTTATTAGCGCCCATAAAATCTCTCATGCCATGATATCAAAATTCACTCAAAAAAAAACTAAGAAGTATAAAACTTGAAATTCACTAAGTTCTTACATAAAGTTAGTGGATCTTTCAAATCCTAAACAATTCAAAATATTAAAATCTTATATCTATAAAATGGATCAATCCAACATTTTAAATCTTCTATCTGTAAAATGGATCAATCCAACATTTTGTAACTAAGCATAAGCCAACAATTTTTTTAACAAAACAAAATAATCAACCCATAATAAAATACTATCATCAAAATTATACAAAACTCGAAATTCTCAGGCTTACTACTCGACATGACAATTTATATAGAATCAAAACATTCATTTCCAAAACATTGTTAACCACACTAAATTTATATAAATCAGTAATTCATTCCCAAAACATCATGGCCCATACTTAAAAAAACACAAAATTTCTGTTTCTCGAACTTGGGGGATTTATGTTTTAACCCATTTACTTGAATATAACTTTTTATCTTTTCTTTATCGTAAATTTAAATTAATTAAGACAAGTTTATATATAAGAAAATTCATTAATAAAATCCCGTCCAGATGAACTCAGGTATCCAGGGACGAGATGCGAATTATTTGAAAAAAAATTGATATAAAATTTTCAAATCTTGGAAAATGGGTCGACCCTTGAGAATGCCGTTTATGTTCAAATATAAAACAAGGCGACATGTTGCTTTTGTTGGCATAATGTGGATACAGTTGGATTTAATCATGGACGGGGTGCAGGCTACGGGAATTATATTGAAATTCTAATTTCCCTATATCCCCTTACTGAAGCATGTACGTATGTACAATTCATTGGCCATTGGCCAGATCTGGCGCCTTAAATTCCTCCACCCAATCCAATTCTATTCAATATTGTCACGGAAGCAGCAGGTTTACTTAATCCACAATGGCGTTGACAAGATACACATAATGTGTATATCCTTGCAAGCCATGTCATTTGTGCGTTGTGCAACAGAATACTGAATTTCGGTGATTAATTGTTTGTCAAAAGCCTGCAGCACCCACATGTCCTGTTGTAAAACTTACTCCTTGCATTTATGAGTCATTGTTATTGGCTAGAATACGTTTGGTTGGACCTCTCAATGCGTTGAATCCAAGTCTTCTCCTTGGCATAATATGCCCTCCAGCGCTAGACTCATCCATGGATTCTTTGTACCAGAATATATATATATTTGGTATAAAACATGTCTTGTAGAGCTTCTACAACGGTCCTGTATTTGGATTTCAAATTGAAAACTAGGTGGGTTTGTCACAAGAACTGGCCATGGTAACAATATAATCTGAGAGATATTGCCATGACTCCTGGATTTGAGTCTCCTGCACCATCTCCATATTTGGGTTCTGAGTTTGCAAACAAAGGATCTCACAAAGCCCATGCAGTGACTGCAATAATAGCTGTTGTTTGCAGTTTGGTTGTCCTGTTACTAATGTTGCTTGGATTCTGCTGCTACAAACGTTCAAATGCCCGGAGGATTAATAGATCCTTCCTTAAAGCCAATTGTAGGAGGAGTCCCGGACAGTCCAGTGGTTCCTATGCTTCTGGTATATATTCACTTCATGTTTATTTTCCATATGATTTGACACTTACCTTATCTGTATCTTAGAAGCAAAATTGAAAAGCTAATTAAATTGAACTTCATTAGAAATTTGATCAAGGATATTGAGTTCTAAAATCTGATTTCTTTCTTCATTTTGATGTGCACAATTTCAATATTATATATTCTCCATCTCTTTTTCTATGCTCCATAGCTCCAAAATCAGGGAGAAGTGAGTCACATTTTACAGGCTAGGTGGGATATAATCAAGACTGTGTGTATCAGTGTAATGGTCTACTGAATCTGGATGGTGTATTAGGTCCATTGAACTAGATGGTGTATTGAATATGAACACTAATCCAAACCCATCTACACCCTACTGTAATATTTAGCTGGAGATTGGTAAGCTTGAGATGCATATTTTCAGTTCACACAAATAACCATTGTATCAAATATTTTAAAACTCAAGATACACAAACTCAAGCTTTACAACCTTGAGGTGCACAGGTTCAGACTGGTCTGGGTAGTCTCCAAAACCAGGCTAGCTAGCATTGAAATCTAGCGTCCAGGATCCTTATCCTTTTCCTGTGAATGCCCAACTGTCATGAGGGGTAGTAGGTACCAAGTGACAACTAATCAGTCCGAATGTCTGGACCAGTCTATCACTGTTTGCATAAAAGTTCAACGGATGTATTGAGAAGCATTGTGTGATGTGCGCAGATCTGGAGAAAAGTTCAGCAGAGTACACGAATCCTTCGGTTTCTTCCATGCGGGTCATCTCAACGACTCCGGAAGTACAGGTTTTCACATATAAACAGCTTCGATTTGCCACAAACAACTTCAGCTCTGCCAATGTGATTGGAAATGGGGGCTTTGGTTTGGTGTATAGGAGTGTCCTGCTTGATGGCAGAGTGACAGCCATCAAACAGCTTGACAGAGATGGCCAACAAGGAGAACGTGAATTCAGAGTTGAGGTCTGGTTTCTGGGGACTTTTCACTGCCATTTTTGCTTTCAATTGAGAGAAAATTGTTTGATTTCTCTATGATGACATCGTGCACTTACTTGTTTTGTTACAGGTGGACCTTCTAAGCCGCCTGCATTCACCATATCTGCTTCAGCTGATTGGTTACTGTGCGGATCAAGACCACCGTCTTCTTGTGTATGAGTATATGTCCAATGGGAGTGTGCAGGAGCACCTTTATTCTGATGGTGAGTTCAGATTATTAATTTACACCAAGGGAATTTTGTGTGCTTGATTTTGATTTGATTTTGAGCTAGGGAAGCTCAGGGTTTAAACATAATTCCGTGCTTGCTTATTTACTCATGGTCTCGCCATGGTGTGGGAGACCTGGAAAAACACTAAATACCCTACCTCTTATCAATTCATACTTTTCCTGTCTGTTGTTTTTGCCTTACTGTGGACTCTGCTTCTATAACTTCTAAAAAAAATATTACAATAAGAGAGGAAAGCCTCATCAGGGACTTCATTCATTGTCCTGTGTACCTTATTCAGATTGGATAAGTAATTATATATCCACAAAACAGCCTTATACAGACCCTCATATCTTCTTAATTATTTATGGACCTTCTGTCTTGTTGAAGGTGAATTTGTTAATGGGTGAGAAATGATATATGCCATGTATGGGTATTCTGAGGAGGCTTTCGTTGTCTGTAATCTGTCCTCTCTCTAAAGAACGGTGAATCTCTTCGCTGGCCATCAGGAGCATAGCAAAATTGGCTATGGCCTTTATCTTCATTATTAACTTCAATAAAGAGAACTCATTGAGACTTTCTAGTAAAGTTAGTTTTCTGCAAGTTCACATAAAATCTATGGAATTGTGGTTGATCTCGGGACAGACTACTCTTTGATTGCACCAGAAGTACCATCTACCAATATCAAGAGATTTCTATTTAATAGTGAAATACCTATAACAGATTTACAGCGTGTCCGAGATTCCCTCTTTTTCTGGCCCAAGAGTGCTAGCATGACCAACAATTCAGTCACCATCCCACTCCACCATGTTAAAGACTTCACCAATCATCTGTTCGGCTATTGATAAGGACTGGGACATCCAATCCCACAATTGTATTCTGCCATCAATATCATTTGGAGCATACATGGAACATAAACACCATGCAGTTCCAGTTCCATGCAAGCACAATGGTCATTGAAGAGCATCTACCATTTGCATCATGTCCACGCCCAATAATAGAGGAAGCCATCCAAGGGGTTAGCCCACAAACCACTGTAAAAATAGAATATTGTGTTTGATAACAGATATTGTGTTACATATAAAAGCATGTCTTCAGCTCCCCTTGGCACTCCACACATTCTATGACATGAAACTGAACTTATGGGTACACTTCATCCAGTCTCTTCTAGAGGAAGGGGATCTTGTGTGAACCTCCTTTGGCTCCTTGATGTAATGTTCTCACTTCTCCATATACAGTGTATTGATTTACAATAAAAAATAAAAATTTGATGCATTTTCAAAACATACAAAAATTAGTAAATCCATAGAGAAATTAGCTACAGTAGTAAGAAAAGAACAGATCACATTTTTAGTCAATGTGCTTCTTGTAAAAGAACCTCAGAAAAATATTTCATCTTAATGCATGTTATATCATTTTTGTTCAAGCTGGTCTCATTGAAGAATTTCATCTTTTGTTCAATCATGACATTATTTAGCGCCTTCATAGTTTAGTTTGGTGAACCCTGTAAGAAGGATTGAAAATCTGATAACGAACAACGAGAGTGCTAGGAACATTGCAATTTGAACATATGGTTGTTTGTTGCATGAATTGTTTCTACAGGTTCACCAGGCAATCCACCGTTGTTAGATTGGGGAACAAGAATGAAAATAGCTCTGGATGGGGCTAGAGGCCTTGAATACCTTCATGACCATATTACTCCACCAGTGATACACCGGGATTTCAAGGCCAGCAACATCCTACTTGACAAAAATTACAATGCCAAAGTGTCTGATTTTGGGCTGGCAAAGCTTGGTTCTGAAAAATTGAATGGTGAAATCTCCACTCGAATTTTAGGAACTACGGGATATGTTGCCCCAGAGTAAGTTTCTTAACATACATCAAATTCTATTCCTTGACATCAGCAGCAAATGGCTAGAGGTACAAGTTTACTACCCGAAATCTTATCACTTGATACATATTTTACTGCAGGTATGCTTTGACAGGACACCTGACGACAAAATCAGATGTTTACAGCTTTGGTGTTGTGCTTTTAGAGCTTTTGACAGGCCGTGTTCCTGTAGACATGAAGAGGCCTCCTGGACAAGGCATACTCGTCTCTTGGGTATTGATTATTTTTTTATCTTGCCTCTTGTATTATGTATTTGTCAAGTATCATTTTTTCAATCTGCAAAATTTGAGCCCAAACTGTTCATTTAATGGGAAAATCATTCACGGTTTAGTTGATCAGTAATATAGCTTCTTGAGGCCACTGAAGTTTTCATATTTTGTTCAACATTGTCCCCCTTGACAATGGAGAAAATCTGATCTTTTGTTTTGAGCTGGTGAACCCCGGGGCTCAAGCATAAACCCATGTCGTTTAGGCAATTGTGTTCATTCTTGGGAGGTTGGCACTGGCGAATGAAAATTGCCAATATGGCTTTGTTTATCAAATAAAGGACTTGTCTGTGCATTTCAGCCCTTCTTTGATTAGCTGCAATATCTCAACTGACTAGTTAAATCACATGGACCCTTCCCACCAAAAGAAGACCCACCTTGTTGAATTTGGAATTTGAAATCGCATCAGTTGCTTTTATCAAAGTCCTTGGAACATAAACTGATCCTTAAGTGTATGGGATAGCAACAAATTGGTTGTAGCCAAAATCCATGTATTGGCATGCTGCCAATGTATGCTTTAAGGTTGGTTTTACCATTGAAACATTGACTGAACCTTTGAAAGATATGGAAGTGACTTTGCACCTTGCAGAAGGTTTCAATCAGATGGCTACTAGATTGTCTTGCTTTTGAAGAGAGTTCTAACTACCTGATTGGAGCTCTCTGTTGGGTAAGAAGGAACTTCCAAATACATTTTCTCTAGCATTGCCTAACCATCTGAAGGCCTAACATTTTATATGCCAGACTGAATAGTTCCACTCTATTGATCACTTCTAAATACCTAGTTTTACTTAACAGATATATTTGGCCTTTCTGCATATTTTGTTTAATTGAACGTTTGCTTGCTTTTGACAGGCTCTTCCATACCTCACTGACAGAGAGAAGGTCACACAACTGGTCGATCCTGTTCTGGAAGGGCAGTACTCACAGAAGGAACTAATACAGGTACCTAAATTTCATTTTAAAAAGCTCAATCTCTTCATGTCTCTGTCTATTTGCTTGATGTGTGAGAATGACCTTGTGACTTTGAAGTCGATACATTTGGTGCATGCAGGTTGCAGCCATTGCAGCAATGTGTGTTCAATCAGAAGCGGATTATCGACCTCTGATGACTGATGTAGTTCAGTCCCTGATTCCCCTTGTGAAACAGCATACTGGTTCCAGAGTGACAAGCTCTCCCAAATTCCGCCACCATATTGTCACTATCAAATCCTCTTCAGTTGATAGTGGAAGCAGTGGAACAAGCCTTAATAGCCCAAGAATAATGGCTTGAACCAAGGACTGGGAAAAATTTACAGACAGCTAAGCCACAACCATCTTATGTTTGGGGTGCCAGTATAGGCTTCCGAATACATTTATAGGGCACTGATGAATCAGCCATCCAATTGGGAAGAAGATATACACCTCTATCTTCAAAGGATTGGGGGTTGGTCCTCCCGAACTCACACAATTAAGAGATTTATCCCCATGATCTTGATGAATCTAACCAAGAAAGGAAACCTTAGCACTATTTCCTTATCCTCAGTAGCCATGGAGCCAACATATTGAACTCCCACACTAATCACAAGGCATGTTTGTTCTGAACTTGTCTTCATAACTGCTATACTGGATGGTGAACTAACTACCTGAGCAGCTGCTAGTGCATATGCACAATAGGGTGGTCTCTCCTATCTCAAGTTGGGTGGCTCGGAAAGAAAGCATTTTAAGTACAAATCAAGCTTCAGCTCTCTTGTATCATCCAGACTGTTGGGACGGTGACTCTACCCTATCCTGCATTAAATTGTAGACCTGTATATCTGAGTAACAATATTCTCATGTTGCTAGTTGATATATAGGCTGTTTCAGTAATCTAGATTTAAAAATTTGCCATATCTCTGTCCTAACTTGAGGTGTAATTCACGTAGGAAAGTGTGTCTAGGTGGTTATTCTCGGTTGGCCATGCCATAAATCTATCTTGCTTTGATGAATTTATACTGGTTATTTTTTTTTCTTAATTATGCAATAGATAAAGTTGCATCATTCTATTTTACCTTTTTTAATTATTGTGATTAGTTGTACTACTTAAAATAATCTTGTAATACAACTAGCAATTACCTCAAAAGGTGCAAAGAAAGGCAAATATGTTTCTTAAATTGGAAAAATTGTATGAGGAACACATTTGTAGATATATATGCCATATACCAT
>APFE031651685.1:120586-133242 GCA_000404065.3 Pinus taeda
GAATCTCTCCTTCGAACAAATTGTTGCCCAACAACAGAGGCTCCAACTAGCCAGAAGAGCAAAGTGCCGGAGTTATTATTCCTAAAAGACGGTTCCCAGTTACATCGATTCCCGTGAGATTATTTCTCACGCCCAATTCTCGCGGAATTGGACCAGAAAGTTGGTTTTCAAAGATGAAATTTTTTCTCAGATGTTTGAAATTGCAAATCTCAGAGCGCATTTCTCCTACGAGAATGTTGTTGTAATGATAAAGGTTCCCAGACAACTCTCTGATCCGAGTAGTTGTACAGGGATGTGGAACATTACGTTAACATGAAGCATAAACTCTTAACAAATTCATCTTCTAAGCACGCTCTGATCCATCAGACCCTTCTGGAACTCTGGGGGTAAAAATGGTGTGGACAAATGTCAAGTGAAAAGGAAAAGGTGACCTAAAATTCTCCGCACACATGTCAGACTGAGACAAAAAGGGTAGACGGAAACGAGGGATGGACTGATTCAAAAGAAGGCTTATGGGCCTAATTATTGTATATTAGTTTTGAGATGGGTTTAGGATATAAAACTTGGTACAATATAAAGGGGTTATGAATTGTTTATATAAATTTTGACATTGGTCTAAGATATAAAGTGGATTTAATATGTAGGGTTATGAATTGTAGATATAAATTTGGGTGCAAATTCTTAATGTGTAGGGTTATAATTAAGTTATAAAATGGTATCAATTTAAGTGATATAGTTAAAGATATTATTATATAATTAAAAAAGATTTTACTTTGATAATAACATACAAAATTCTTTTATTAATAATAAATTTAAAAAATACATATCTCAAATTTGTTTTTTTTTGTTTTTAAAAGTTTTATATATGATTGATTAGATAATTTTTATAAAAATCAGGCGAGCATTCTATTGTAAAGGAAAATGTTGAAATATTAAATTTATGAAATGCATAATATAATTTAAAGTATTTTTAATTTGAAATTTATTTATCAAAAAAATGAAAAGAAAAATGTTAAGAAAAATTATTAGCATAGTCACTTTGAAATTAGGAAAACCTATGGCAATTTAAATTTATATTATTGATCTTTTAAAATTTATACAAAAATTATATTATGAAAAATTAAAGAAAACAATTTAAATAAGTAAAAAAAAAAATTGTACAATAAAAATAAAAATGTTGTGTTAAGAAATATTGATGTATCATTGGTCTTAATTGTATGTTAATTGTATAAAGGTGTATTTGATTTTTAAACCACTTACTATCATCAATTTGATTGTATTGAGCAAGGTGTATGCAATATTATACTAATTTAATATTAGTATATATGAATACTATAAAGATACATTGATATCATGTAAATGATTGGATAATTAAATTGTGTGTACTTGATAAAGCCATTGTATTTGGGAGCTAGATTTTGTTTATTATTTTTGGATTTGCAACTGATCCAAAATGGATCTAGAATAGACTTCTAAGTCTAAAAATGTTCCTCACAGAGGAAAATGAAAGTCAAGGGCTACTCTTGGAAATAGTCCAATTGCATAGATTTCGTCATTCTAAATCTACTGCAATTTGAATGGGCTAAAATGGACTTCGGATGAAGAAGTTATCGCAAAAAGAAGATTGTCCATTGTCTTTTGAAAAGGAGGCAAATTCTTAAAAAATGGCATAAAAGGCTCTTTAAGGAAAAATCGCACTAGAGGGTTAAAAGGAGGACTTAGACCAAAGGCGAAAGGACTCCCTTGATTAACGATCTCCGATTTATCGGGTCGGAGGTAGGCTGCATGCGATATGGGGACCCAGGCGGAGCCGATTGCGATAAAGCATGATTCGATCGGTGGATCGAGTCAGCACAGTCCATGGTATATGGAAAGAACCCCCGAGCTGTTACATATGCGATATGCCATGATGCGATATCAACCATCAGATCGAGGAGTCAGATCAACAGTTAGGATATGATCGGAGTGATTAGCGATCGGTGATTGGTGATCCCCGATACAAAGGGCCAATGCACATTGCGACTTGCAATTGCGATATGTCGATAAAGGGCAGATCTGATTGGAATTATAAGTGCGAATGCGTAAAATTTGAAATCTGGTTTATTCAGATTTTCTTTGTATTTCCTATATATTGAGGTTTTGACCTCCCACCTAAGTGATTGCAATATGCCGATAGAAGGCGAACCCGATGGGAATTATGGACGAGATTTCATAATATTTGAAATCTGGAAATTTGGATTTTCAATATATTCCCGTGTATTGCATTTTTTGGCCAATACGCCATGCGATTGCGATTTGCGATGGAATGGCGGACCCGATAGGTTTATATATGCAATTGCATTCTATTTGAAGTTTGGTTTTTGCTCCTGATAGTGTTTTTCTTGTGTATTTCCGTTACGAGCTAGAAATGCGTTATTTCGTGGATTTCGTTAAGAAAGAGGCTGTTGAAGAGGTAAATCCCCTCTGTAGACAGAGACGATTCCTACTAGCCCAAACCGGGTCTAGCAACAATCATCAAACGCTATAGTTCAAGTTCCTAATTGCAAATTAATAGACCAGCGATGAAGGCCTACCTGGATTCCAACGCTATTGTTTGTAGGAGAGGTGGTGCTCTTGTTCCTCTGCTCCGGCAGATCACAATCCTCACGATCTTCATGAATGGACACCTGCACATACAAGAAACAATACAAACACAAGCATAAAATCCAGTATACGCAACTATATGTCAGTCAGAAAGGACATGACTCATCATCATCATAAATAATAACAAGAGTGGAACCATAACCAATAGTCATTCATTAATAATTAATCAAAGGGTAGTACAACCAATGTTCTGATGTTGGATTCTCCTTTGGCGGGTAGTCAACAGCACATGTCTCACAAAGCCTGTCGGGAATAAGGACAAGCCTCTCTCTTTGGTTCTTGGACAATAATCTCCTTGCTTCGGCATTTGGCCTTATGGGAATCAAGAAGGCTCTTGCAAGCATGAGCTCTTGAAATTTTTGGGCAATTCTGAATCTCTGGAACTCAAAAAATAGCTTGCAAAGGAAATGGGCAAGCTTTTATAGATGGAGGAAGGGGAGTTAGGATCATAACCAATAATCATGGGATTGGCCATATCATCAAGGAAGTTTCCATGAGAGGTGGCAAACCACTTCCTCTCTATGGAAATCCATAGCCGAACCACCCAACTCAAGATAGATAGCAGTCCAGGAATTTGTTAGGACGAAACTTTCGCCGTTTATTTGTTAAAAAACACCTCTGATTATGGTTGGCGCGGGTGCGACTCTATGACAGAGCGCCAACTGGCACGCCCTCTTTGGAGGATTTACCCCCTTGGCGCGAGGGCTGCACTATGGAACCGCGTCAATGGAAAAAGAGCTATTTTTAGGGTTTTTCAGCAAGAGATGTCTTCAGGGCAAATAAAGCTCATGTTCAGGGGAATGCAATGCAAGTGTTTGTAGGCCATGTCACTTCTCATAGGTCCCGGAATGAGTCCTCCAAGATATGGGAGAGGGGTAGCAGGGACGGTGACAAATTGCTGTGTAATAGAGGCCACTGGTTCATTTTCCATTAGAAACAACCATCATTCCTTGTGCCACACTGTAGGTGGGCGTTTATGTAACAACGATGTGTTTTGAAGCACGAAGAGGCAGAGCCGGGAAAAATAATGATTCCTCATGATCGAAGGGACAGAGGAATGGCTGTGGAAGCCGCAGAGTCAAAGGATGCCTTTAAAAATTCAGAGAGCATAATTGACAGAGGTAGTTGAAAACTGAAAGCTAGGAGTCGCTTGGAGGAAAAGCGAAACCAAAAGCTCACTGCAAGAGCCGAGAGCCAGAAAGCTTGAGAGCTTTGGAACTAGAGGGCCTTCGGAGCCAGAGGGCCAAGCAGAGGCAGCGTCACCAGAGGTTGGAGGCAGAGCCAGAGGGATAGAGCCAGATAGCTAAGAGAGCCAGAGCTAGATGAGCTAGAGAGCTGAGAGCCAATGCTAGTTAGCTAGAGAGCTAGAGCCGTAGAGCTAGAGAGCTCAGAGAAGACTTCTAAGAGCCATGGGCTGTAATGAAGTTGCAGAACAACAAAGAGATCAAATGATCAAGCTATTGTTGTTGTCCGAAATGTGTTGAAGATAGAAGAAGGTGTTCTAGAGACACTAATAGAATTATGAGGCAGTTTGTGCAAGCTAGAGCTCAAGATAGCTTAGAGCACTCATTGAAGGAGACAAAGTCCAGAGAAGCCTAGATCTGTCTGCAGAGTACGGATAGTGGGATAAGATGGTATTCTCAACCCATAGGTTCAGTTGTAAACTAATGGAGTTGAGTTTGGAGCTTGTAAAATAATTTATGCCATAATCCCAAAGAGCCTAGTTGAATTGACTAGAGCTCACAGAGACGTAGCCCAAGAGGTTTGAGTGAACTCCAATTATATTGTTGTCTTATGTGTTTGCTGGTTTGCTATTTTATTTATTGTTATGTGTGTTTAAATATTAGCATAAGAAAATGTACATAAGCACTTGAACAGTCTAAAAACAAACACAAGCATACACCTATTTCAAGCACTTTTTAATTCCACAATTGGTTAATCATAAGGTCTTGAGAATATATAAGCTTTGGAGTGGGAGAGGTTATTGTAAGCCTGACAAGAAGCCTTTAGTGCCCCATTTCAGATCAGTTGGTATCAGAGCGGTTATATCAGAGCTAAATATTGATTAACCCCACCTTCAAAGAAGGTTATATCAGAGCTAAATATTGATTAACCCCACCTTCAAAGAAGGTTATATCAGAGCAGATGGTATCATGGTGTAAGTGGTATCAGATCAGAATTCTTGATTGATAGAGCAATCCATATGCTTGGTTGACTTGAAATGTGTTTGACTGTTTGTAAATTGTATGTTGTTTGAGTTTGAAGAGGTGAAGGGAAAGCTATTGATAGCTAAGTCTAGGAGAGGAAAAGAAGGAAGAAGGGCTGAAGGCATTCTTCTTATCCCAAATGACCTCAAACAATCCTTGAAGCATAAGGGGTTTGTTGCAAAAGGTTGCTTGAATAAGCTCTTTGTTAATCTTGTTTAAATTTCTTTTGTTCATTGGCATAATGACAACTTCTACAAGTGAGTCCTGAAAATCTTCTTTCTTCACAAGATTCTTTGATGAAGACATGAAGCAAGAATTGTTCATCATGATGGATAAGGTGAGAGAAATGTATGAGGTTGGAAGGAAGAGAAGCATACTTAGAGAGCATTTGAATTATGTGGAGGAAGAGAAGTAGTTGCTTTCTAATGAATTGCAGGAAATGGAGAGGCAACTTCATATTGCAAATATGAACCTGAAAAGGATGCATGAGTTGGAGACATAGCTCTTTGTTGCCAAAGAAGCCTTAGTCAAGTATCAGCTTGAAGAAGAGGTAAACAATTTCTGTTTGTCTTCAAATTCCTCTAAGAATGCTTATATTGGTTCTTTTGAAAAACATACCAGAGGCATAGGTTCCAAGTTAATGTCCAAGATAGGATATGAAGGAAAAGGCATGGATAAACATGCACAGGGTATTGTTGAGCCAAAAATGGTTGAGGAAAGGCCTAAGTATTTGGGTCTTGGCTATGGATAGTCTTATGGAGAGAGTTCTAAAGCTGCCATGAAGACAATCGAAATAGTTCCAAGAAGGAGTTTCACTTAAGGTCTTCTACCTCAAGAGTGTAAAGATTGTATTCTTGGGGAATGCAATAGTGTGAAGCATACTTTGCAAAAATAAGGTGTATATCATCATACACTTGAACCAGAGAGTTGTGGAAACTCTGAAACAATTGAAGAGATTTATGGTATTCCAAAGGGAGCCACTTCTTCATTTGATTCACCTCCTCATGAAGGCAATAAAGGTGAAAAAGAAAGGTATAAATCTAGTTCTAACCTTATTCCTTTTGATTATGTTCAACATGATAAATTTCCATATAAGTATGGGAAGAGAACTGCATGTTCCTTTTGTGGTTTGGTTAACCATAATGTTTCTAGATGTTGGAAGAGAATGGTCGCATACAAGAAACTTTTGAAGGGAAGGAAGCAGAAGCCAAAGGTCCATTGGACAAGGAAAATCATGTTGTCAAGAGGATGCACATGTGTTTCACTTACTGCCATAAGCAAGGACACATTACTGAAAAGTGTTGGACTCTAAATCCAATAATGCTTCCACGAAACTTGAAGAAGGTGGAAAGAGAAAATGGTAGGAATGGAAAGAAAGATTCCATGACCAATGTGTTTCAAGATGATTCACATGTTGTTGTTGATGTGTAGACAAAGGAAGTACCTTTGAAATGGATTGGTAAGAAATGGTTAGAGTTCTTATCCAATTAAGGTTGCATGTCTTTTGAAAATTCATTATATCAAGTTGCATCTATTGCATTTCTTTGTTAATGGAATTCAAGTTGCAGGATTTTGCCAAGAAGGTGAATGGAAAAGTTGAGTAGGAGACTCACTTTATTGCTGCAACATTATATTCATTTTAGCTTCGAAAGTACAATGTGCTTAAGCGAAAGTTGAAAGGTGAAATGCATGCATAAGCATGATATGCATGAACACAGGGATGTTGATGATTTCCTTGTATTTAAACATGTATGCGTGATTAACTTGAAGGGTTGATTACTTTTTTGTAAACATGCATGTAATGCAATATTGACTTGAGAAAATTTGATTTGGTCTCCAAGATGGAGATAATGATGAAGTGTTTCATCTTTTGAAAAAGAGTCCTAAAGGTATTTTTCGACATGCTTGACTTGAAGGGTCAATTGTTTTAAAGGCATGTTTTGTTGGCTTGTTATCTAGTCAATCATTTGTATGCAGATGTAAATACATGGAGATGTTAACAAGATGTGGAATCTGTTTCTTTTGTGAAGCAGGAGTTTAGGCCATCCAATTGTTGTTTGTAATCATGTTGTTGTTAACATTTGTTGTTGGCAATATGTCAGATAGGTACAAATGAAAATTTTGTGAAGCAGATATAAATTCACATTGGTTTGAGCCACCTTGGATCAATGATCAAGGCAGAGAAGTTCAAACTACCTTCTGTGACCTTCTCAATAGGAGTTCTGCAAGAATTCAAGGAGGAAGACAGTTCTTCCCAGGAGGACCAGCACATCTAGGAAGGAAAGTGGTTAAAGGCTTTGGTTCAGAGGCACTATGCAAGGCAAGTGTATGGAGGCTGAAAGAAGAGGGTGATGCACTCTCATCTATTGTTCAGATCAATATATCAGACTTTTGGGGACCAAAATTTCTTTTAGTGGGAAGGTGTGATCCAAAATGGATCTAGAATAGACTTCTAAGTCTAAAAATGTTCCTCACAGAGGAAAATGAAAGTCAAGGAATACTCTTGGAAATAGTCCCATTGCATACTTCTCATCATTTTGAATCTACTGCAATTTGAATGGGCTAAAATGGACTTTAGATGAAGAAGTTATCGCAGAAAGAAGATTGCCCGTTGTCCTTTGAAAAGGAGACAAATTCTTAGAAAATGACATAAAAGGCTCTTTAAGGAAAAATCACATGAAAGGGTTAAAAGGAGGAATTATACCAAAGGCAGAAGGACTCCCCCGATTAGTGATCTCTGATATATCGGGTCGGAGGTAGGTTGCATGCAATATCGGGACCTAGGTGGAGTTGATTGGGATAAAGCGGGATTGGATCAGCAGATTGGGTCAGCACATTCCATGGTATATGAAAAAAACCCTCGTGTCGTTACATATGCGATATGTCGATGTGATATGCCATGATGCAATATCGAAAATCATATCGAGGAGTTAGATCAATGGTTAGGATTTGATCGGAGTGATCAACGATCGGTGATCGGTGAACCCCGATACAAAGGGCCAATGCACATTGCGACTTGCGATTGCGATATTATGATAAAGGGCAGACCAGATGGGAATTATAAGCGCAAATACATAAAATTTGAAATTTGGTTTATTTGGATTTTCTTTGTATTTCCCATATATTGAGGTTTTGACCTCCCGCCTAAGTGATTGCGATATGTCGATAGAAGGTGGACCCGATGGGAATTATGGACGCAATTTCATAATATTTGAAATTTGGAAATTCAGATTTTCAATGTATTCCCTTGTATTGGGTTTTTTGGCCAATACACCATGCGATTGCGATTTGCGATGGAATGGCGGACCCGATAGGTTTATAGATGCGGTTGCGTTCTATTTGAAGTCCGGTTTTTGCACCCCATAGTGTTTTTCCTGTGTATTTCCATTACGAGCTAGAAATACATTATTTCGTGGATTTCATTTAGAAAGAGGCCGCTGGTTCATTTTCCATTGGAAACAACCATCATTCCTTGTGCCACGCTGCAGGCGGGTGTTTCTGTAATAGGGATGCGTTTTGAAGCGTGAAGAGGCAGAGCTGATAAAAAGAATGATTCCTCATGATCAAAGGGACAAAGGAATGGTTGTGGAAGCCACAGAGTTAAAGGATGCCTTTCAAAAGCCAGAGAGCAGAATTGACAGAGGTAGCTGAAAACTGAAAGCTGGGAGTCGCTTGGAAGAAACGAAAAACCAGAAGCTCACTGCAAGAGCTGAGAGCCAGAAAGCCTGAGAGATTTGGAGCCAAAGGGCCAAGTAGACGCAGAGCCACCAAAGGTTGGAGGCAGAGCTAGACGTACAGAGCCAGATAGCTAAGAGAGCCAGAGCCAGATGAGCTAGAGAGTTGAGAGCCAGAGCCAATTAGCTAGAGAGCCAGAGCCGTAGAGCCAAAGAGCTCAGAGTAGACTTCTAAGAGCCATGGGTTGTAATGAAGTTGCAGAACAACAAAGAGATCAAATGATCAAGCTATTGCTTTCTTCTGAAGTGAGCCAGATCCGTAGAGCCAAAGAGCTCATAGTAGACTTCTAAGAGCTATGGGCTGTAATGAAGTTGCAGAACAACAAAGAGATCAAATGATCAAGCTATTGCTTTCTTCTGAAGTGTGTTGTAGATAGAAAAAGTTGTTCCAAAGACAATAAGAGAATTCTGAGGGAGTTGGTGCAAGCTAGAGCTCAAGATAGCTTAGAGCGCTGATTGAAGGGGTCAAAGTCTAGAGAAGCCTAGATCTATCTACAGAGTATGGACAATGAGATAAGATGGTATTCTAAACCCATAGGTTTAGTTGTAAACCAATGGAGTTAAGCGTGGAGCTTGTGAAAGAATTTATGCCATAATCCCAGAGAGCCTAATTGAGTTGACTAGAGCTCATGGAGACGTAGCCCAAGAGGTTTGGGTGAACTCCATACTATATTGTTGTCTTATGTTTTTGTTGGTTTGCTGCTTTATTTACTGTTATGTGTGTTTAAATATTAGCATAAGAAAATGTACATAGGCACTTGAACAGTCTAAAAACAAACAAAAGCATACACCTATTTCAAACACTTTTTAATTCCACAATTGGTTAATCATAAGGTCTTGAGAATATATAAGCTTTTGAGTGGGAGAGGTTCTCGTAAGCTTGACAAGAAGCCTTTAGTGCCCTATTTCAGATCAGTAACTAAACCATCCTTTGATTTCTTCATATCCAAGAACTAGTAGTAAATTGAATACATTTTTTTAAAAGGGAATTAGCTTTTGAGTTCTTCATAGACAAGAAAGAAATATATCAAGTTAAACAACAAATATCCTTCTTTTCACATCCTGAAAGATAAGACTCAATCAAATTATTCTTCCTAAATTTCCCCAACATTTAATAATAAACACCAAAGAATCCCAGAACTTGAATGTTGGACACGCCTGTCTTTGTAAACATTTTAAAGTAACTCAAAACTAAGAGCTATGCATAATTGTTTGGACCCCCTCCTAGGCTACATTAAAATTTATAGAATGTAATTCATTTATGAAAATGATGCCATCTACCCCGTAATTTGGTGGAGTGCATAGATTGGACTATTAAAATAACATCGTGCCCTAACTTATTGATGGGTTCATGAATAAAATATGTTGGAGTCTTAACCTTTGGAATGAATTTAAAGCTTGAAAGTTTAAATCTTTTTATGAAGCACAGTGAAAAGGAGGGATGAATCCTTCCTAAAGCAGAATCACATTCTTGCTAAGTCATATGCCTTGGGACACAATCAAAGGGATTGCCCTATATTCCTTAAAATATGGCTTATGCTTCCAAAATTTGAAGCAATCAACAATAGTTCCCCCTACAAGTCACCCTTGCTTCATATCAAAATATCCATTTCTACCTAGACTTTGCAAGTGTACGAAAATGTTCTTAATAGGTAGTTTATTGTTCCACCTTCTCTTCGCTGTTGGATCAGGTGCACAACAAACTTAATTAAACACATAGCAGAAAAATAAACAAGCACATAAGACACAGCTTTTAACGTGGTTCACCCAACCAATCTGGGCTACGTCCACCAAACATAGGCATCAGGAATATATTAATCAAATTGGAGATTACATCAAGAATTCCTCACAAAACTCTCACACTCTTAGCAAACCATCCGAATGGTTGCCTGTTATATAGCATAGAGAATCTAATAGCCTCATAACTCCCTCACATCAAATATAGGAGGCATTAACTCCCTCCCAACAACCTGGAGCTAATCTAGGAACTAAATCCCTATTGTTGTCATCCTTCAGAGATTTTTGCCTATTTGACTCAAACAGAAAAAATCTCAACATTCGCACAAAGTATATATGCTTGACCCTTGGAAATTCCCTTTTGTGGAACTTCCCATGTAAATTAAAGCTTTGTTCATAATGGCCAACCGCATAAAACTTTGATTTCAAAGGCAATCTTATGTTCCACAATGCTTTCCACCAATGTTGATTTCCCTTTAGTCTTTCAATAGTAAGCATTAATTTATACCCAAATTTAGGAGTATAGATCCCCAAGGTCAAGTTCTTGGACCATGCCAATTCATCCTCTGGCTCTCTAATACAAACATGAATTACTTTCAATATTATAAGGCCTTCCATTGTTCACCTTCCTTTCCTTCTAATTTTTAAAAAATCTACAATTTTCCATTATTGTTATCAAATAGTGATAAGTTATGAGAATGTTCCATGCACTAGAGTAAATATGACTTTCCCTTGGAGGAAGTGTATCAAATTAATATTAATGTGTACTCATCTCCACTCCCCATTCATGGGTTAGACCCTACCCTAAACTTTGGTCCATTGCCTACTCTCTAGAGCAACCAATTCCCTACCAAAGGGAAAGACTATAGATATATTACAAATGTTCTCTGAAGGAAGCATGATCTATTGAAGATGTGATATATTTTTTGCATGTGGACTATACTAGGTGCAAATAAAATAACTACAACATTGTGGGGGCAGGGGCAGGGGTAGGTGGGGGTGCACATGAGGGGGCATTAGCCTATTTTTGTGTTTTCTTAGTCAATGGTTTTTGGTCCATTACAATCTAATTTTTGTTAAGGGATTAGAGTTGTCATATAATTTAGGGGAATAAAATATGGTTTTGGATTTTATGGAATAGTTAATGTTTTTTTATTGTAAATGGCTAAGTTAATATAATGAAGAATATAGAGATGTGGCTCTAAGTTAGGCTATTTTTGCAAAAAAAATTAAGGTTATGTTGTAGCCCCTCCGGTTTAGGTTTGTTTTGAATATCATTGTTTAATGCCCAACCCCATAGTTAAATGAATACATAAACATGAATACAAATTTAAACTAAACATTGGTAGGCTACTCTACTTCACTTTCACTTTTTAGCTGATAAGAAAATAAGGTGAGCATTCACACAATTTAGAGACACTTATTTTCGGTCAAACATAGACCTTGGAAATGTAGAAATTTTGAATAATATGACACTTATTCACAGAGATTATCCTGATTATACACTATTTGCGAATCGTGCATAATACATAACCTCCTCTACATTGATCATCAATTTTGCGGAATTAAGAAACAATCGCATGCGCACATTGAGGCATCAATCACACATATCAACACAGTATATACCTGGGAAATCATACAGCTGAAAACCCCCAACTATATGGATATTATATTGATTGAGAACATGTAACAATACATAGTACAATACTCCTCGCAAGTACTCAGTACTATCTCCACCTGTTACACACAAACTAGCTCAGATATGAATCAATCACAGGTTGAAATCTCCTCCGCTGCTTGCCTGCCTCTACTGCGCAATCCTACATGATAATAGATGAGAATGGCTGAACCAAACTCGTATTTCCCTTGCGTAACACTACACAATCGTCATTGGCAATCTCAATCCACTGATTGTGCAAATCACATGCACAACTATAGTCACAACTGAAGCTGTCTTTCCCTTTCACTCATCTCTAACACTTGTCTCCACTGAATTGTCCATGCACTGAGTTAATTGATGTATTCCTCAGTTGATTCATGAGTTAATAATTAGTGAATTAATTAATAACTAATTCACATCACTCATCACTAGTGTATTTGTTAGTTATACTAAATACAACTAGTTCAACTAAGTCAAACTAAACACAACTCCATCAACTCCTCATTCAACTCCACAGAACTCAATCACTGAAGTTCTAATTGAAGTCCTTCATGCAATAGCTCAAGTAATCCATAAGAAGAGTGTATTTCCTTCTGACAGTTGCATGTGCCACATCTGTAGCTCGAACTGAAGTGCTCCAAGAGAATAAGATAATGTTTATAGTCCAAATATTAT
>APFE031651692.1:0-10005 GCA_000404065.3 Pinus taeda
TAAATAAACATTATATTTAATTTAATTTTCAATATAATACCAATCATATTTACATTTCTTCTTTCATTAATATTTTGTTTTTAGCATAATTTTAATCAAATACTAAGGTATAAATATATATTTCTTCACAAGTAAATATAAATACTAAAGTATAAATATGTTTTTTTGGAAAAATAGTAATTGCATTAGAAATTACATTATATTGTTTTTAACCTAACCCTAATTATATTTATATTTCTTCAGAAGGAAATATAAGTATAATTACTAGAGTATAAAAATGTGTTTATTTTTATATTTTTTCTTAGGGTAAAAATCGTAATTCCATTGGAAATTACATTCTTTAGATACACTTATACGTATTCAAATATCAGAGAGAAAAAACTGAAAAAATTGAGTTGCCGCAGTCATGCAGAGTAAGCGCCCTTCTACCACTAAGAGTCTATTTATATGATGTACATATATATTGTGGGGTAAAAAAAATATATGATTTTAATAATTATTATTATAAATGTATTTATTTTATATATTAATTAATATAAGATTTATTTTAAAATGATGGATTTAAATATGAAAATGGAAGATAGCCTAGATTCAATTTTTTTATTTCTAGATTTTTTTATAACTAATTTATTTAAATATTTTGCATAAATTAATTATTTATTATTTTTTAAATTTTTTATTTTTAGATTTAACATGATTAAAATTTCAACTTTGAATGAACATACAGATTAAAGTTTATTAAGCAAATTTTTTTATGAACCAAACATTATTAAATATTTTTTATAGTTATTATTAATTTTTTTTAAGTTATTTAGATCAACATTAGTAAAATTTCAACTTTAATGATGTACAAACAAAATTACACGTCACATTGAATTATAAAATAAAATTCTATGTTCAATAATATTATTTTCTATTTAAATCATTAAACCTTTTAAATCATTAAACCTTTAGCATATATTAAATAATAAATACTTTACCAACAAACATTAAAATTAACTTGTATTTTAAATACAGATTAACTCATTACTTTCCAGACTTGTATCCATAAATCTCATCCCAAAGTCATTGGATGGTATTCCACATATTAGGTTGGTTATTTAAATTACAAAAAAGATATAATCAGAAGTCACAATGGTTTTCCATATATTAGGTTGGTTTTAAATGTTTTTTTATATAATTAGGTTGTTTTGTTTTTGTTTTTGTTTTTTTTTTTTTAAATTATAAAAGGTGAAACAATGTCATCAAAAGTTACTAAATGGTTTTCCATATATTTGTTTTGTTTTGTTTTTTTTTTTTGTTTTTTGTTTTGTTTTTATTTTATATTATTATGTTGGTTTTTAATTATACATGGGTGGAGAGTTTATACCATATAAAAGAAGTTTTAAGGATGTAATGTTTTATAAAATAATATTAAATTATTATAGATACAATATTTTTCGAATTAATTACATTTTTAGGATTTGATTAATTGCAAAAACATTTGATCTATATTATGAATCACAAATTGTCTGCAAATATAAATATAAAAATTTTATAATTTACTTTATATTATTTTTAATAATAATAATTTAATTTTAAAATTATTTCTAAGTATATTATAATAATTTAATTTTAAAAAATTACCTCTAAATATACATAATTGATAGCATGATTTTTTTTTGAAATAAATATTTTATATAATAAAATTAATTACTAAAATATAAAGGTGTATCTATAATTTATTACTATATTATAGTTATATATTTTTATGATATTGATGATTAATGCTCACTTAAATTTATATGGTCTAGTGCACTTTAAGAAAGTAATAGATTAATGGAACTTATGTTGGAAAAGAAGTGAGAGGAATATTTCCAAACCACCATACTTTGTTGACTTAGAAGTTTAAGAAGATTGTCAGTATAACAAACATTTTGAAAATTACATCCAATGTGAACACAAAAAGGATAAGTTAAGAAAAAATGATTTTCATCTTCAACGCTCCTCAATATTGTATTTTGGTTAATTATATTATATATATATATAAATTCATTAATTAAAATAAGATCATATTATTTAACACTATATCAATTTAGCAAACTATTACTATAACCTCTAAACATTTCTTTCATAATATGTATATGGCTAGTCAAAATTTGAAATAACTAATTTATTAAAATAATACTTTAGCAGTACACCTTATCTCAAACCTAATCTATCACTTTAAAAATATTATATTAATATTCATTTTTACATTAAAAAAAACACTTTCGCCCCACATATATATAAACAAACCTATTCAATCCAAATTCATATTTTATTTTGTAATTTGTAAATAGTTTTTAAGATTTTAAAAAATATAATTTAAGATATTAAAAAATATAAACTTTTCCAATATTTAAATTTTAATTTTAAATTTACAAATTTAATTAAAACACAAAATCATCTTAGAACATTTAAAATTTTAATTATGTAAATTTAATTGAAACATAAAATCATCATGGAACATTTTTTACTTTTATAAATTTAATTAAAACATAAAATCGTCATGGAACATTATTCAAGTTATGGAATGAAATGGAACATATAATGACTTGTTTGGATTAGGATTAGTACAAGGAATCTCTTGGACCATGGTCCATTCAACATGTTCTTGAGATTAAAGATAATATGTAACACTTTAATTGCACATGCATAAGATACCAAAATCTTTGGATAAAATGCTCTAATTTTAGCATTACAACATTATCTGATGTGATTCTAAATTTTAAAAGAACACATCGTTTGACCCCACTAAGGATAATGTTTTATCTGATGTGATTCTAAATTTTAAAAGAATACATCGTTTGACCCCACTAAGGATAATGTTGGCCCAAGGTAAAGTACGTTGGAGTCTAAATTGTACCAAAATGTCACAAAATTTCTAAAACTTTGAGATGACTTAAGATAAGGTTGTGCTCCAACTAAAACTGAGAAGTAATAAGGATAATTTTAGTGAAGAAATTTGCAAATTTCTCCAACATGAGCTATTTTGAAGTAATATTGTCATACAATTAAGTATTTAAAGGTAAGGTAGTGTCCCAATGTCATAAGCAAAGATTTGATATATATATTTTAAAGGGTGTAGTTTAATTTATAGATGAAATAATCTTTTGCATTAGAATCTGGTGATACAATTTCAAGTGAAAATGTGATTTTTTTGTTATTTAAAACATAGTTTTGAATGCATAAATGGATCCAGAGCCCTGAAAAACCCTAAAGCACTCGAACTCTACAGTTTAAACATCTTAAACTCAAGTTTAAAAAAATCTCTGTCGGATTTTGGTTAAAATTAACTAGAAAAAATATTGTGAAAAAGACCATTTTATTTGTCAGTTAGGCTACACCTATTTCAAGGTAAGGATTTATTTGCACTCAAAGATTTAATAGAATCATGATTTAAACCAATTTACAATTAAAAGAGAAAATTGATTAAATGTTATTGGTAATAATGAAAAATTATGGAGAAATTTAAGATTATAATTTTGACTTTTTTTTTTTTCAACAGAATGAGTACTCATTTTTTTATAATGGCTGGTTTTCATGGTTAGTACCATTTACACTTCACTGTGACATTAGATGCCTCAAAGTTACAATACAACCATGACATTGTTTTCTTAGTACCTCGGGCCTTTTGAAGTATTACATTACATTGAAATCACTTGTATATTTTATAAAATTTACCCAAAAACAATTCATACTTGCAACACATTAAACAAAAATCATTTAATTTCCCCTAGAGGGCATGTGTCCAGATTACCACTGTGCATCTCTCTCTTTCCGCGGCCTCGTCCATCCTCTTCTAACATTTTCTGACTTGCAGCGTCCTGTAGGCTCATAATTGGAATCGAGAGGTCTTGGGCCTCTGCTTCTTCTTATTCTTCCCGAGAGTCATGACCCCGAGCCTTCAACAACAATAATTCAGTTTCCATACCAATTAGTCTTCTTTCCATGCAGGTGTGCATCCACTCTAATTTGTGGTACACCATTTTCGCTTTGTCATCTCGTTCCTTCTCCATGAATTCCAATTACCTATTCACCAACTCATACATTCCCATCAATATTTTGAAGAGCTTCTCTACCAACTTCTTCGACCGAGCCAAGTCATTCACCTAGTCTAGTCCCTGCATGTAGGAAGAATTCCCGACTCTTCTCTGTTCACTCAAGTTCACTGAAGCTATGACAAACCCAACATCGCTACCTCCAAGCTTATATAATAGAGCCATAGCCCGCTGGCATAATTGCTCCTCAAAAATGAGTATTGACTCTGGACTAAAGAGTTGCCTTGAAATAAATTCTCCTACCATCCTATTAGTCCTCACACAGTGAATTTGCATGAGGAATTGAATGCACCCACACAAAACATTCTTCAGTGATAACCTTTTCCTTGTGTGAAGGGTTTGCTTCAAATCTAAAACTCGTCTCTTTCCAAGATGATGCCTCCAAATGTACATGATCACTTGCATGCAATGCCAAACAACTATTGTACGTCCAAGGCACATGTGTCCTCTTTCGTCCTTTGACCATCTTGGATTGAGATCCACTTTGATTTTCTCTTTAAATTCTTTTGAAATTCGAACCTAGTGGTTCAATTTCATTGAACTTGTAGATATTATCATTTTTTATTCTTGCGGTCACGGGATTGGGGCCCAAATCCTCCCTCCATCTGCAAATTCGATTATACTTTGCTCCAACTGGGAGCCCACATTAGCAAGTTTGTCCGTATTAGCATTTAAATGACGAAGAATATGGAGATAGGATATATCATCAAATTGTGAGGATAAGAGGGCTACGCCAGCCATAATCGGGGGAACCCATTCACATTCTCTAGTTAGTGCCAATGAAATTTGCCTTATCACCACCATGCAATCTCCTAGAACTATTAGTTTTTTGATGTTGTTGCTCCTGGTTACTTCTAAAACTTTCCACAAGGCCCAATATTCTGCTTGGTTATTTGTTGTGATTCCTAGTCCCCAAGCATACCTATATTCCTGTTGTTCATCGGGGTTATAAATCATCCCTCCTGCTCCTGCCGCCCCTATAATTTTGATTTATTGTTTTACATTATTTTGATGTTTGTTTGTCTTTATTTTGTTTTTTTTCATTGGTCTTGGTTTATTTTGTGTTTTAGGTTCAATAACTTTGGTCCTTAAAGATATTTGTGATAATAAAGTTGGATGTTGTTGAATTTTAAAGATTAGTTTGTGCACAAATCGATAAAGCAGTTTGAAGGTTTTCCTCCCATCATGGTTTATGGTGTATGGAGGACTCACAATTCAATATTTTCAGAGACATGGATATTCCTATTGAAATTGTTGCAAGTTATATTCTTAAGATTTCTAAAATTTTTATGGTTGAGCTCAAAGTTAAAAATTTGAGGGTTTGGTTATGCTTGAACTGGACTTTGAGATCCCTTAGGGATTTTATGATGGAGCTAGTCAAGGCCACCCTCTTGTTTGCAGGGTGGATTTTCTTATTTTCTTGAATTGGAATCATTATGTTCACTGAAGGTATGCTCTAGGTTAAGGTTTGAACAATAGAGTTGAATTTATCGCTTCGAGGACCCTTCTGGAGGTAGATTTAGAAAAATGGATAAAAAATTACAAGTGATGGGAGACTTAAACTCTGTTATCGACAACACATCTAAAAAAGTTTCAATGGTAGATGTGCATCTTGGTCCTTTTCTTCAACATGATATGGTTTCTTTTCAATATTTTGAATGGATTTCCCTCATACACATATATAAGGAACTTAAGAGGAAAGTGGTCGAGCTATCAAAGGAAACCTCATCCCTTCGTGTTTGGTACTTTGGTTTCTATGAATTATTTTATGGGAATGAGACTAAAACTATGGAGTTCCAATTATAATAGTTTCCCAAGGTAATGTTGATGATGCATTCTATTGGATTGCTATTTTCTTTTTTATAAAGGAGAGAATGACGATATCTTACAAATGCATAAATTAGTGGATGGTTAGGCTATATTTGGTGGAAGAATGGTAAAACTTTTATATGCTGTAATCAATTTTTGGAAGGGAAAGGTGTTAAGTGATGTATTTAAAGAGTGGGATTTTGATTGGGATGAGTTGTGAAGCCAAGTCCAATCCTTTTGAGACAATATGTATATTTTTTTCTCAAAAATATAAATTTTCTTCTTCGAGAAAAAACCATTTAACTTATTTTTAAGTACATTTTTTAAATGAATAATATTTCAATTTACAAGTTATATTTTTTTCACAATAAATTAATCCTAATCCACTATTTATTTACATTAATATAATGAATTTCTAATTAAAATATGTTAATATAAGGAAAAAAATAAAAGAAAACAAAACAAAAACCACACTATAGACATATAATAGAATTATATATATATAATATATAGATATATATATATAATATATAGTTTATATATATAACATATTATAATATAATAGTATTATATATATACATATATATAATATAAAAGCTTGCGGGACCTTTATTCATTCATAAGTAAAAGAAGCAAATTACATCCATGATCAGATGGTAAGGTGGCCTCAATCTACCCAGTGGGAAACCAGATATGTTAGCCACCTTATCGCATTATAAGCCATCCAAAAGAAAAATAATTTAAGACTGTCTTGTAGAGCTATATATGTCTGAGTATCCTTAACTCGCCAAGTATCTAAATATCTAAGACATAGTATCAAAGTTTGCAAATTTTGCATTTATACATAAAAAAAATTGAAAAACGGACTATGCATGACATACTACTAATCATCAGAAGAGTCCACATGAAATGGATCTCTTGTGCTCGAGCCAAGAAGTTTCGTTCGAGAGAGACACATAATATGCTTTTATATACAGCTGAGGTGGGCATTCTGTTTCCGAATCTAAAATTGGATAAGTTGGAATTATTTATGAATTTATGAAAGAACAAGACCAATATTGGCTGGACTAGTTGCGGGAGTTGACAGGGCTCTTGCCACAATACTTTTCATAAGCCAATACAGGTAGACAATTTGTTTATACTTTGAGGATCAACCTCTAGTATGACCAGGGTCTGGTACCAACTCCATCCATTCCTCAACATCTAGATTTTCTTGTGCTGTTTGTTGATTTAGTTTGCCTACCCACCCAAATATGAGCTGGTGAATTTGAGGTTGGGTTCCAGTTTGGTAAGCCTGAGTCGCTTCATGAATAAGACCAGAGGTCGATCTACGACCTCGACCTTGAACAGGACATGGCTAGGGCTGACTTCCTCCACGTCGAAGCCCCGCACGATGACTCTGACCCCGAGCCTCCATTGTCGTGGTGCCTCTATTAATAGAAGGCCGCGACATACTGAGAATTTGTTCGCCATGAAAATGAACCGGTGCCCTAAAATGACAACCCACAAATCCCGGCTTGGTGCAAGTAGCTAGCTTAAGGATCTTGTACGTGCACCAAGCATTGAAACGTGAAGGAGTATTCAAAAAGAAATTCACATAGCTGTAAGCAACCAACCAATAAAACAAACGTTTTTCATTGAATATGACATGGGTATACTGATAAAGGCTAGAATCATCAACTAGTGGCTCCCCAAGCCTTTTAAGAATAAAACACAGAATCCATTCGGATCACTACTCTCTCAGAGGAGCTCTTCTCTTACAAACCAATAGGAGTAACAAGAAAACAGGAAATAAAACCCAACCACCAATGTAAGGGGTACATAGTGAGTTCTAGTGTGAAAACCCCAAGTACATTCCCATCCGGAAGGGTAAAATACCACAACTAACAGAAACAATTCAACCAAAATGAGGCTATCCATCAGAAAAACCAACGCTTTCCTTCCAAAATTTCTAGAATGTAGTCTTTCTAACTCGAAACATTGCCTTAGAGACCCATTTCCCACGAATTATCATAGAGAAATTAAGCAAAGGGATAGGAAAGTGATAATACACTGATAAAACATACCCATAGACGCTGGCCACTAGATATCAGGAGAGACTTGTTGCACTTGGTAAACAGGGTTCGGGAGGGAGCTTCAAGAGAACACCTAAGTATTCCACTTAACATGTAACCCAACTAATTAGACGGTCTCCAACTCGAACCAAATTTGCGGCATAAAATCATAGGCAGAAGTTATCACACCAGTCTCCATGATCTTCATGAATGCCTTACATGGATATAGCCAACTTGTAACAATTAGCGAGTGTGTGAGGGTTGATACAATGCCCCTCGCCATCCTTTCATCTCGATATACTAACCATGACATGGATCTCGAGGACTTTAGTTCTCTACTCTCACCCCGATCAAGGAAAAATCTTTTAATTATAAAGAAAACTAAATTTATTATTTTTTATTATAAAAAATTAAAATGCATTTTAATTATAAAAGAAAACTAAAAAAAATTACAAGTTAATATAACATTTTAATACATTTATAAAAAAAGTGCAGAGATATATAATTTTCATAAAATAAATTATATATTTAATTTATGTTAAAGGTTTTATTAATTTTATAAATTTAAAAGGGTTTTTTTTGGATAAAAATTCATTAGAAAACAAAACTATGGTAATATTAATAAAGTGTGGATTACATACAAAGATTTTTTGAATTTCAAATTTTTTATAATTTATAATTATTATTGAGAATGTTCCGATAAATACATTATTAAGTTATTAATGATGCTGATTTATTCTTTAAAAACATTCTCAACTTAATAAAAAAAATATAAATATAAAAGACTGCTTTATAAAAAAAAATATAAATATAAAGACTGGTTTAGGTTACTAAAAGGGATTAGATATGGACTTTTTGGTTTTTGTCCTTTTTAGTTACGTTTGCACAAAGCCAATCTTTGAAACTTTCGTCCATTCAACATGTCTTTGAGTTAAAAATAATGTTACCCTCTTGACACTCCAATTCCACGTGCATAAAACACCAAAAGAGGCCCTAATTTGACCCATTCATATGACACCACTAAATTTCAAAAGGATGCTAACTTTTGATTCTATTTGAATAGGAGTTGTTTAATCAAGGGAGGAATTGTCTGGTCAAAAGTGGTTGGAATGTGGTAGAAAATTTTCAAAAATTTTTATAGAGGCAATATTTGAATTGTGTTTTTGATGGTGGAAAATGGATTCAATACCATCAAACACTTCTAGGACACCTAAAATTTTGAAGTTTAACAACTATAACTTGAATTTACAAAAATCTTTGTTAATTTTTCTCTAAATATGACTAAAATTTCCATAACTTTCCAGACAACTCCTCCGCCTCGTTAGACTACACGCTAAGAATAAAGTTTACCCGAATAACTCCAAATTGCACAAAGGAATGTTTCAAATTTTTAAAAAATTTCTAAAGCTTGAGATGCTTTAATCTAGGTTAAATATTGCAAAGGGAAGTAGTTAGGTGTTCTCTCATTTCAGCGAGAAAATTTGAAGTTTTCTAAAACTTGAAATATACTACAAAGCATTGCGATGGTACAATTATGCATTGAAGGCCAACAAAGTGTTATATGGATAGTGAGAAAATTCAAATTTTCGCAAACTTCAAATGCTTTAAAATATGCTATGGTACAAATAAGTAATGATGTCAAGGTGGTAGTTCATGATTTGTTCATGATTACAAAGCAGTGCAAATAAGTAATGATGTCAAGGTGGTAGTTCATGATTTGTTCATGATTACAAAGCAAAAAAGTAATGAGAGGGAAGGTGGTAACCAAGATCATATTGCAAAAATATGGCGTTAAGGTGAGGTTGTTTAATTATGATGTAATAACATACATAATTAATATTTTATAATTAAATATTACAAGTAATAATGGAGTCAAGAAGCAAAAATTATAAAGGAATTTAAGAATGGATTTTTGGTTTACATTGTTTTGGGGTTTTTTAATTTATTTTTTGTGTTAAGATAATTGTAGACTTGTGCTTGTCGTCAAGGAGGTTCAAGATTGAGTTAGAGGGGTTGTTACTATTTTTTAAGCTTAAAGCAACCACCCATAAACATGTTAG
>APFE031651712.1:0-10249 GCA_000404065.3 Pinus taeda
TCATAGCAAAAGCCCAACTCTCCGCCATAGCAGACAAAGGGGGCATACCCTAATCTACAGATACTATAAAGCAACTGTAGCCACATTTTGAATATTGCTACAAGGGCTTAGAGCATACTATATTGTAGGCTGTAAAGACTCCACATTCAAAACAAAATGGAAAGATAAGATGAGAAACATATTGGATCATAAAGCAATAGAGAGTATAGTGGAAGCATGGGATCCTTATAATTATCGTTGGTCCTCCTTAAGCCTTGCTAAGATTGGTGGCTTAGGCAAGAAGAGTGATTTTCTAGGTATCATTTTCATTTTGTTGCTCCTATGGGGCTTCTTAGATTCAAAATTTGAAGGGACCCAACATGGGAAAAGTGTTGTTTGGTGGCTTGGGCCTGTAACACATAGACTGTACTCAAGATTATTGGTAATACAAGATGAAGTTTGAGCACTATTTGGCAGTGGCTTGAATGCTTCTCTATAATATCCTCTATTGGTCTAGAAGTTGCCTCTTGTGACATGTGGAAATAAGGAGAAACATGCTAAGAATATCTCAGTTGTCTCATAGCTTCTTCATGTGGAGCAGGCTCACCTCTGGTATGTTTCATACAAGATTTTGTATTTCTTTGATAGCATGGATGGATGCGTTAAAAGTTTAGTATGTTAAGCTTGATTATTGACAAGATGGTTCTGATCTTGTTGCATGACACATAAGACACTTTCTTTTATAGTACTCATTTTTAACATTTTTGGTTGTCTTTATAGCTGCACTAGTTTGGCAAATGGTCAAAATTTCCCTTTGGAAAAATGTTAGGAACATCACTTTCTAAAGAGAACAAAACCATGGGCGAGAAGCAACATTACAAAACATATGTTTTTTCACAATTTTGCTTTTCACAATTCTGAGGGTAAAAATTAAATGTCCTTTTCCTACTACATGGTTTTGTCAACTAGGTGTTTCGAAAAATACTAGTGAAAGCCATCAAAATCCTTGCTGAAATCAAACTCTCTCGTGAACTTTTCATAAATATAGGGATGCACAAATTCCTTAACTTGCCAGAACTATATTAAAATGAAAATTTTGACTACTAACTTCATATGAAATGTCATGAACTTTCTTTTGGATAAAACCTCGAATGTGTTTTTAATATCCCAATTCAACTCTCGGTGAAATTTTCGTAGATATAGGGATGCACAAATTCCTTAACTTGCGAGAACTCTATTAAAATGACATTTTTCACTACTAAGTTCATATGAGATGTCAATTAAACTGTTTTATTATTAATATTTTAATTTAATGTTTCATTATGCATACTAAATATTTTTTCATATAAAACTAAATTTAAATGTTTACTCATTTACAAATACTACAACACATACCCCTTTTTCGGATTGATGTTTATGAGTAGCAGGCCAAAACTTACCAAATGCTTAAATTTATTTTCCAAAATTTCAGAGATGCCCATTTGAAAACCCTGGATACATTAGTGTTTGATACGAACAAGTTTCGAGCATACTGGTTGTTGGGGTACAGAGTTTTTTGTAAATTGCTACCAAGCAAGGAAGAAGTTTGCTATGAGAAAATGCTAGAGGAAAATTCTGGATTTTGTTTTTTTCTCTGCAAAAATGTTGCTTCGAAGCCCTTCTAGTCCCATTATGAGCTCCATTAAGGCTCTGAAGGTGATGGAGCGAGAGTCTAGCCTCAGTTGTTGTAAATTTGCAAAGCTATTATCCAGCTTTGGTGCTTTTGGATTATGGACTTGGGACTTGGAAGGAGAGCACCATATGAGCTCCCCATAGAGATTAAAACTGATCGATAAGGTTCTAGTTGTTGTTGGTCAAATGGGATGTGAAAATCCATCTATCTCGGAAATAAAGAATGAGGTTTTGAGGCCTAGAGGAGGAGGAAAAGAAGGTTCGGGTTCGAATCTCGTGGTGAGAAATTCACAATCTGTGTTGGAGACTGTGGACGATGCCATGCATATAGCTAAAGGATGTGGCATTGGTGTTGGGAATCATGAAATCTCCAATGTTGTTTTTGTTTTTGATTGTGCAAAAGTTTGCTATGAGAAAATGCTAGAGGCAAATCCAGGGAACTCACTTGTGCTTAGAAACTATGCAAAGCTCCTATATGAGGTATGGATTAGTCGCATCAAACAAACTTTTATTTTTATGTCGTGAATGTTATAGGCTTATACTTGGATATTCTTCTCGACATGTTGTTTTAAGTTGAGGTATTTAGTTAAGAATCACCAAAAATGAACAACAAGAGCAATAAGGCACAAATCCAAAAAGATGATGAACAATTAGTTGAAACGCATTTCCAACCTTGAAATCTTGAATGCTTAAATATTTTTCATGCTGTTATGATTATTTTACTTATTTTTAAGTTGATTGATTGTTATCGGTAGGAATCTTGTTAGTCTCAAGTATCTCCTCCATTTTAGTCCACTTTTGGAAATATTTTTTTGCTCTTTTTACTATTTTTTTTAATTTAGTTGATATCTTGTTTGTTTTTATTATTTTTTGATTCAATGTTTCATTTTAAGGACACTACAACATATTTTCTTTATTGAGCCAATATTTAAATGTTTACACTCATTTATAAACACTCCAACATCCCCGCCGTATTGGGCTATAAAGCACCTCTTAGACCATAATTTTAAAGTTAATGAAATAGCATTGAAAAATGATCATAGTCCAACTTCAAGTCCTTTTTAAGAAGGTAAAAATATCTACTCAAGTGGTTTAGTGAACAATTGCATGAGTTGGACAATTTGTGGCATTTTTAGGCTCAAAGATATTATACCAACATTCATCATATCATTTTCTGAAATTAAACCAAGGTAGGAAGAATGTAAATCATCCCTTCCAACCAACCAAAATATACTTAATTAACACAATTTACATTAAAAAAGCTATTTATACACCTTTTTAAATAACATTAACAAATTTCATTAAACTAAACCAATCTTCAAAAATGTAACCATCTTCATGCTTAAAATATGATTATTTTCATACTTCAATTTTCATCGTAGATTTTCACATGATTATAAAATATTGGCCGTGAGTTTAAAATCAAACTTAAAAGCTAAACTTCACATTAAGTATATATTTTTATTTTCCCTAATGACATAACACGAAAAAAGTTTCACTGCCATTTTAAGAATTAAGAATTGTTTTAAGGATTTTTTCCATATTAAAATTTTCTCAAACTTCACAAACCAAAATTATTTATATATATATATAATATATATATATATAATATATATAATTGGGTTTTGTTTTAATTGTTAATATTAATTCATTATTATTTTATGTTTTAAATAGATTTTTTAAAATATATAAATAATATATAAAGTTTAATCCTTTTACCATATAAAGTTTAAATAACATATAACTTAAATTTACCATTTCAAATAATTTCATACCACTTTTTTATTCTTATACATACTCTGTTTTTCTTTAATAAATCATTGCAGTTAAAAACAAGTCTTTCCTTTGCCTATCTTGCCTTTGTCTCTACTACACTGCCCTTGATGAAAAAAATAAAACGCTAAACATATGCATATTGGGGAACAATTAGTGAATCATTACAAGAAATTTTGGGAACCTAGATATGTTTGGAATTGAGTCCTCGTCGCTGATCAAATTATGGGGTGTCTAGTATATGCAAAACATGTCTCTGCAAATTGTCTAATAACATTAAAACATCTCTCTTTCTTATAAAAGTAGTGCCTCAGATTATTGTAAAATATGATTTCAATGGTAACATCGTTGCACACGATATGCTTATCATTAATGTTTCTAAGGATTGTGTTATGAGCACATCTCCAATAGTTGCTTATGCGTTTACATTGACTGTGTTTTATATGGCTACAGTGAAGTATAATAATGGAATACCTAACAAAATAGTTATTAAATACCTAACAAAATAGTTCTTAAACTACAATGGTAGCCCTTGTCCTTATCAAAGAAATGTTTGATATGAGCACTTGGATTTCTGATCCTTGATTTTTGATCGAGTGGGAAGGGATTCGTTGTGATAACAATGCTTCTGTAATAAGAATGTCAGAAATGTAATTTTCAATTATTATGTTTTCTACAATCTTTTCTTTTATACGGAATGGTAAAATTGTAATAATTCAAGAATATCTGATTGTTTCCAGCAATTTGTCTACGATGAATTTGAATGGACTTGTTCCTAAGGAAATTGGACAACGCATTGCCTTTTCTTTTATACGAAATGGTAAGATTGTAATAATTCAAGAATATCTGATTGTTTCCAGCAGTTTGTCTAAGATGAATTTGAATGGACTGGTTCCTAAGAAAATTGGACAACACACTGCCTTAGTTAATATGTAAGTATAGTTTTATATTTTTGCATCAAAATTATTTCTAGTTTTAATATTTAAAAAAATATTAAATTATTTATTAAAAAAATATAAATGTGAAGAGTTAAATTTATAAAAGTATTGTGAGATATAAAAGGGAAAAAATTCATATATTATTATTCTTTAACAGTATTAAAGTTGTTATGTGATGCATAAAAACTAATGATAATATTGACGTTCCTATTTATAGGCTACACCTTTTGTGGAGATGGACGCAATTCCTAGAAAAATAGAAGAGATCAAACATATTGTCCATCACTCGTGTCGCCAATGTAGCCATCAAATGTGTTAAGGCTAAATCATTTTGCAGGCCGACTATCAGTGAAGTAGTTGCAGAGCTGAGGGAGGCTATTAAACTTGACTAGATATAATTCCATAAGGTCGCAACATTCTGGATCTGGATGGCAAGGAGAGCAGTTATTCGATTACAAAACCATACATGTATAGTGGTTTTTAAACATGCATAAAAAATGATGATATCTATCTGCCAAGTTCCATGTGCAAATAGTTTGGCATCCACTTACTACTGGGAAGCAATCCAAAGTAGAATGGATTATTTTTTAGTTCAAATGTCTCATGAGATACTATACTACAGATTCCATTATTCTTTTGTCAAACTGCAAACCTTTATAAACAATGTAACCAGTGAAAATACTAAATAGCTAAAAACAGAAAATCCAATATTTGCGCACGCACATGATGCAGAATACCAGCTCCGATGCAGAACCAACTTAGTTAAATTTTCGCCAAGTTTTTTTTCAGAAGAAAATCATGATTGATCTATATTAAGATAATATAAAGCAGATACATAAGGGCATGATACATAAGATGATACATATAGGCCAGAATAAGGGCGGGAGGAAAACAATTCCAATCCGCTAGACCTCATTGATTCAACATAGATCCTTGAACTATCATGATAATAAAACCCACAGAAAAACCATGCAGGCCAGGCCCCCGTAAGAGACAAAATTTATAGGATATTATCATAATATAAAACCATGTTGTCCTGAGGAGCAACCATTTTGAACTTCAGAGGAGCGATTAGCCTGAGATATCATGATATGCTTTAATATAGCGCAAGAGAGCAGACACAGGCATTCTGGAATTTTGAAAGATGGAGGCATTTCTCCACTCCCATATGAGCCAGCATGCGTGAACAAAAAGGGAGCGCCAAGACTCTGACTGTCCACTCCACCACCTGAATCCATCCTGTGTAACCGCGGAAAGCAGAGCAAACACATCCAAGGAAGATAGGGATCTCGCCCACCAACAACACGAGCCACCAGAAACCAGAGCCCGAAGGAATAAAAGAAAAACACCCAGAGACAAAACACAGAGTAAAATATTGCTTGAACATATGAGAAAAGGAAGAGAAGATGGCCCTGCACCAGAGCACAGGGAGAAAAAATTGAAGCCAAGAATGAGCGTCAGATATATAATAGGAAGGAAATCAGAGAGGCACAGAGAAAGACGTGTCTGTGGTGCGTAGAGCATGCAGCCGACCCCTCAGAAAAAAGACATGTAGCAAATACATCCTATGTGCCTATGAATATGACAAAAATAACCATACCCTGGAAGAGTGGCATCTCCTAACCAAATTTTCCAGGTGTGTCACATCAAGCTTAATACGTCTAAGCGTTTTGTAATCGAATTTTAAACAAAAGCTCTCAGAATTTAAGGAAAACCATTTTGTTGAAATATTACTTTCAACTGCAACGCCAGTCCTTTGCCATACCCCTTGCATTGATGAATTCACCATTGCCATACCCCTGTCAAGTCTGTCGAGTCGTTAATCAAAGCTCGCGTATTAGGTTTCCTATTTGAGGTGACAGAAGGATGTGTGGTTATAATGGATTCTGCAGTGGGTTACCAACACCCTAGCCACTTTAGCATGCGTGTATGGGAGCACAACCTCCAATTAATATGCAGAAGACATAGATGGACTGGTAGGTATGAGGCCCATCTATGGGACGGTACTTGGAAAAGGGAGTGGATACGATTCAGCAAAACAGGCGGCAAGAGCCTATGATCTTGCAACTCTGAAATTTTGGGGTCCAACCACCAAAACAAATTTTTCCGTCAGCCAATTATGAGAAACAGATTGAAGAGATGTAAGGTAACACACAACAGTGTTAATTTTACATGTGAGACAGAGTTTTGACTGTGCATTGAACCGTGTTAGCCAATTATGAGAAACAGATTGAAGAGATGTAAGGTAACACACAACACTATTAATTTTACATGTGAGACAGAGTTTTGACTGCATTGAACCGTGTACTTCAAGGTGAACTATGTTGGCGGCCTCTATGTGATTTTGACAATCTCGGCGCACTGGTGGTTACTGTGAAAGCCCAAAACGATAATACAGAGCAAACGTGACAGTAAGCACAGGGTTTTTTCAGCTGGGAACAATTGGAGCTTTTTTTTGTTTCTCTGACATTTCCTCTGTTTCGCTAATTAGTTGCAACAAGGGGCTCATCAGCACCTTTGGATTTAACTTGGCTTAGAATCTTTTGTAACAACAGTCTTGTTAATGAATACGAAGTCTTTTGTAGTGTGTTAAAAATTATGTTTCCTGTGTTAAAAACAGAGCATTATTCTCTGTTCATTGTTGTTTTGGAATTATCAGAAATTCCCAACGCATTTAAGTAAAAATTAAGCAGCTGAATAGTTGGAATTCCATACTAAAGACTGAAATTCTACCAAAAACTATCCAATCATATCTTCATAAAAGGATTTTATCTGGATTGACAAGATATACATAATCAATAAGCACTACCATAAACAATTTCAGTATAAACTAATTACTTGACTAATTTGAATTCCATATTGTAAACTGAAGTTATATCAGGATGATCAGAATAGTTCTTTAATCACCCAATGACCTTTGACACGATATCATTCATCAATAAATCGTGCTCCAAAATTAATTACTGTGGAGAATTCAATAAGGATCAAAGAATTAATTACTGTGGAGATTTCAATGAGATCAATTGAGGGCATGAATTCAGCGAAGAGTTAGCAAAATCAAACTATCAATGGTTCTTGAAAGCAAGAAACAAATCTATTCATTATAAAATCTACATATCAATGTTAAGTAACAAACCAGTTTGAGTGGTTATAATACTCTAGTTAAATACACACCATCTTTAAGCCCCCTCCAAAATTCATTGTTCCTGCAAGAGAAAAGAACCTGCAATATTCTAATTGTTCAACGATTAAGAGGTTTTTCGTTGTATTGAGGATGGAAAACCTCCCAGAACGCGAACCTGCATCAACACCAAAACTAGAAATTTAGGGGAAAAACCTACACGTAGCACAAAAATTAGACAAGTATTGATTTGGACAAAGTGTGGGAGTTTATCTAGAATCCTTAGGCTTAGAAGCTCAGCGAAACCCTAGATAGGGCATGGAAAGGGCATGCAATCCACCCAAATACCAGACCAAGCATGGAGAAACTCTAATAGACCCCTTTTCTTTTCTTATTGGTGAAAACCTCAGCAAAACCTTAGGCTATCAAACCGAGAACCAAACCAGAAATGGAGGAGCCTCCCGGAAGACCCTTGTACGAAAATGAAATACTCAGAAATTAGCTAGGAAATATGTAACTTAAACTGGTCAAATGCTACAACGATAGAAAGTAGAGAGGGATGAATTCCCTTAGAATCACCGTGACACCTTAAATTCAAACACACAAGTCGCATCAAAGTGTTTGGAGGTCGTTAATCCAAGATGTGACGATGCTCAACAAAACCCAAAAGAAATTTTCCATTTCACCTGTGGCGGATAGCAAAAGAAAAAAAAGACATTGATTAATGATTGATTAGGGCTTAGACATGAGACCCACTTAGGTTACGGACTGTAAAAGAAAATTAAATACGAAAAGGGTATAACTCTCACCTAAAAAGGAGGAACCCTTGTTGTCTCAACAGCCATGCACCCTTCAAAAAAAACAAAGAAAAAATATATTCTAGAAATCCTCATCCCCGTCCATTAAAGAATGGGCACGTATAACATCAAGAAGAATTCCATTTCACTATTTTTCTTTTCTTACGGATGAAAACCACAGCTACACGTTAGGGTGTGAAACGGAGGATTTCCTGCAACGCCCGGAAACTCTTTGATTCTGCAAGAATTCAACAAATGAAAGTTCTTCAGAGACCCACGACAGAGTTATGGAAATTGAATAATATTGAAACTGAATAAAATAGGATTCGGTTGAAACAGAGAACTAAAATCGACGGAGGATTTCCTAGAATGCCCGAAAACCCTTTGATGTCTGCAGGCCTTCAACAAATAAAATTTCTTCAGAGACCCACGACGGATTTATGGAAACTGATAATATTAAAACTGAATAAAATAGGATTCGGTGGAATGACAGCGAAAAGATGCTCCAGAACTTAATTAGGCATTCAACTGAATGAATATTATTACTATGCTGGGAGTGATCTTGAGGGAAAAATAATTTCCGCATACCTCTTGCTAGGAGACTCATTCGGGGTATTGAATTATGAAGAGATTGTTGAATTTATTTTTGATAAATTTACAATTGGCTTGGATATGGTTTTTGATGGCGTGAGCAAGAGGAGACTGAATATGAATAGTGCGGCGGTTTCGAGAGAATTCGAGTTTGATATACCCCACCGAGGACTCAAACTTGTCTAGGTCACCTCAATCGAGCTGGATTTCGTTGGTTCTCCCGCAGACGAGCTCTTTTATAAAGGCCCGTTGCTTTTCCTCCATGGCCCCCTTGGTATTCAAATGGTAGAGAAATTGAAAAAATCTGTATGCTTTGAATCTCAAAGATAGATATTGGAGGCATACGCTGTTCGCTTCAGCTTCTGAGTGCCGGCTCATTCCAAACCTGCTACGGTTGCGGTAATGTGAGTTTATTATGAACAGTTACAACCATTCAGTTACCTTCCTTTAATCGAACGACTAACACTATTTTAATCGTCTAACACATAATCTAACGGTTCACAGTGATGACAGGTAGATCTTAGGGAAGTTAATTTCAGAGGGAAACGCCTTACGACGTAATTATATATGAAAGTTCCATAAATAATATTTATTTTGTTAAATATTAATATATTTACAACATTGTTTCATTACAGATGGAAAAACTTACCATAATTTAATTGTTAAACTAGTTTTAAGATAATATTTTTAGTTGCTATTTTTGAATGCAGGTTGATTTATCACTTTTATTTAAGGAAAATCTAGTCCCTGGTGTTAACACCCAGGTTGTTCCCTATGACTCCCAAGGGAATACGGCTGTGGTAACCACTAACCAAGCTTTGGAGTATAGGTCCTAGCCTACCTATAATCAGAGAGGGCTTTCTCTTTAAGTTTTAGCTCTTTTTTGTGAAGATTTGAGGCTAGTTATAAGTTTTAGTTTTTTGTTGAGACTTTGGTTGTGAACTGTTGTTGTGAGAAGGGCATGAAATGTGTGAAAGATGTTAGTCCATTGGGCATATGGAGTCAGAAATCTGAGACAGTCATGGTGCCTGTGATGGAGAAAGTTTTACTGCAAGGCTAGATGGCTATTCTTAATATAAATTCTGATTAGTGAGTGAAACAGTGGGAAATGGAATTACGGACAGTGTGATAACAATTTGAACAACAATTTCTACTTAGTAGCATACATGAATTACTAAATAGTAACTGTGAAATATTCAGGGTTTATTGGAGCAGTTAAGAATTCCAATTAAACAGCTGAAGTCATAGAAAACATTTATAATAAAGACAGATTGAGATCAGGGTGTCTCCATGGACAAATCCTGAGCTATTCTTTTTCTTTCTTCCTAGATTTAGAACAACATATGAGAGATGTGAGTTAAACAAATAATAAAACATTA
>APFE031651712.1:16643-38836 GCA_000404065.3 Pinus taeda
TCTGTGCCTTTTCTTTTCCTTTGGCTTTTTCTTTTGATTTTCTATCTAAAACTACCCTTATTGCTTCCAAGGCCCCAGATTAAACAGTTGGGAATCTTCATTCTCTACCTATCTACTTTACCTGCCAAGATTGAGCTGTTTGGACAAATTTCTTTCTCTAATCTACAACAAAAATTGAAACATGGCATGACCCAGCTTAGGCTGTTGGATCACCCATTCAGAAGTAGAGCAACATCAACCAAATGTAAGTATATTTCTTCCACAAGAATATGAGATCTTTGTATCACCAAAGTAGATCATATTGGCACTTCCCCTGCCAATCATGAAAAATGAAACCTATTGGTATAGGTAGCTAACACCTGGAATAATTTGTTGGTTGTGGCAGGCTTTCGCTCCTTTGAGATACCTCTGAATTTTGGATGAAGACAACCTCTTAACCAAACAAAAACAATTTCCAACAACTATTACTTGGTTAAACCACATTTATATGTTTCGAATATTACTAGGTTAAACACTTAAATATTTCCAATATTTTGGAGTATTATGTAATTTTAATTTTGTCCTCGTCTACTTCCCTAGCAGCAGACCACGGCAAAAGTATGATCTTTTAAATAATTAATCGATTTTTTTATTCGCAAAAGAAGTTATGGCGATGACATCGTGCTTAGGTCAGCAGAGTAATGTGGAGCGAAAACCTCTTCCCGTGGAGCAGTTGCGTCCAAACATCAGCGCAACTCGATGTACAAGTTGTGGATATTTCATGCGAAAAAAGAAGCCGAGTATAGAAACAGAAAAGTTCACCGCCAATGTGGAGCGAAAAAGTCTCGCCGTGGAGCAGTTGCCTCCAAACATCGGCACAACTCGATGTACAAGTTGTGCATATTTCATACGAAAAAAGTTCACCGCCAAACAATTTTCCTCCAAACATCGGCGCAACTCGATGTACAAGTTGTGCATATTTCATGCGAAAAAAGTCGCTATAGAAACAAAAAAGTCCACCGCCAAACTATTTACCAATAAATTAGATTAAAGCAAAGCTAAGCTCTCTCAATCCTTCTGGACGAACAGCAAGTTGAGCAAGTTGAACAATTGTGTGCACCCATAAATTAAATCAAACAAAGCTCACGATCCCTGTGGACCAAGTGCCCGCGCAAGTTGAGCGAGTTGCTGGCCACGAAAAGCTTAGGATGACATGAGAACATATGGACGGGTGCTGTGCATGTCGACGTAACGATAAGATTCCTGTAAATATTTTTTAATTTTGACAACGACAGCAAGACGATGAATGGATACAGATTGAAGGCATCTCGTATTGGCTCTCAAGATTTTTTAGGAGGTCGCCAGAAGCTTATAAGTCTGACAAACCCCATCCCCTATGTGTTCATTCTTGGAGAGAGCATTAACTCACGCTGCCTTCTTTTTTCTGTTGCTATGAGCTGTTGCTGAGACTACATAATTGTGAGTTTACCAGTGATTGGGCAGTGAGCAACTAGGGTTTCATTGATTAGGCAGTGAGACGCTAGGGTTCGGTATTTGTGTGTGTTATATTTTGGGGTTTTGAAAGCGCATCGATGGCAACGGTGTGTGAAACGCAGCCTCAGGAGGTGTGGAGATCATCACGGGATTCGATCTCCAGATTTTCTTGCAGATCTAAGCAACTTATCAAGAGGGGCCATGAGGAAGAAGAATATGGGGAATGGGTGCAGGAAATGATTAGACGTTACCATTCTCACTCGTGTGAGAATGAGGAGAAACAATTCACAAGGTGCTCCTCGGTTGTGGTGCAGCTAGTGAAAGCACCAGTGAGCGTGGTGTGGTCGCTGGTGAGGCGCTTCGACATGCCCCAAATCTACAAGAAATTTATCCGCAGCTGTTGCATAAGCGGTGAGGGAGATCTGAAGGTCAAGGTCGGCTGCCTGAGAGAGGTTCGAGTCGTCTCCGGTCTCCCTGCTGCCACCAGTACTGAGCGACTGGATATTCTCGACGAGGAGCGGCATATTTTGAGCTTCAGCATCGTCGGGGGCGATCACAGGCTCAGCAATTATCGATCCATCACCAGTCTGCACGAGAGGCTTATCAATGGTGAACCTGGAACCATTGTGATCGAATCTTACGTGGCTGATGTGCCACATGAAAACACGAAAGAGGACACGTGTTTGTTCATCGATACGATCGTTATGTGCAATCTGCAGTCCTTGGCTGACGTGTCGAAGCACATCTTCAGTACAATCCTTGGCTGACGTGTCGAAGCACATCTTCAGTACAAACCACTGCTTATAGTCTAGCAGGATGCAGTACAAGGCAGTTTTGGCTGTGTTCTAATCGTTAACTGTGGAGGTTTGATTCCCACAGGTTAAAATTTTCTGAGCATTAAATGTGGAGGTTGATCCTCACAAATTAAAATTTTCTGAAAGCCCCACCGCATATTGCTTGCTCTCTTCATATGACAGATAAAAACAATGGAATGGCGAGCCATTTTTCCAACCAAAGTAACATCTCCACTTATCCATTTAAATGTGTAGGGCAGGCCAGCAAACGTGTTCTTGATTCTTCAGTGTCAACGTCGAAGGAAAATCTTCCTTGGTTTGGGCATATGTCAGTTGTGATTGCCTCCGTCCAAAGAATTCCACTTCCCAAACATTCAGCTTGGGATTTTCAAAGATCCGTCTTGAATTATCTGAGCTGTTGGAGAGGATCGTATTGTTGTTCTAAATGGGAATTCAAATCTCAGAGAGGGTTGTATTGTTCCTTGAAATGGGAATTCAAAGAGGGTTTCTTGTTCATGTAAATGTATTCCAATTTAGATCTCCGTTCAAATTCTCAAATTCTCCAAAATGGATAGAAGTCTTTCTTTGAAATTAAATTCTCCAATAATGGTCGAAGTCTTTCTGTAAATCAACATACAAGTTGTAAAGCAAGTTGCAACTAGCTTCTTTCCCCACGTATGCAGCATAATATCTCCCTCTTCGTCCACGCATAAATTTATTTTAAATTCTGATTTACTAATTTAAGAAAAATAAGTTTAACTTTTTGCCAATCTAAGAGAGGGATAAGCTTTGAGTTTGGAAAATAGATTTGGAGCTAAAAAAATGGCTAATGTTGAATTATTAATATTAGTCTTTATTGGATCAAAACTTTTATGTTTGCATTACAATTTTTGGTATAATTTGAAAGAGCAATAATTATTTTGATGGATAGCAGAGAATAATGTAATAATTTTAAATAATTTTTTGAACAAAGCCTCTAGACAAGTTAAAACTTTCCATGATAAAGCGACAATGAATGTTCATAACAAACCATAAGAAATAAACAATGTTTGAGACAACCATGGATAAATTTGGGGAAGTCAATTTGGGCATCCTTGCTGAGCACGGATAGTGGTAGGTAGCACTTGCTCGTGGCTACTTTAGCTCTTACCAGGAATGTTTCATCACTTCCAATGTGTTGCCTACACCCAAAGGTAGCCTTGTTCAGCAGAGTGAGGGGGCAGAGGGGAATGAGAGGCTCGTGACTATGAGAGGGAACTTGGCTATAGGCATTGTCTATAATCTGAAGGTGGAGGAGGGGATCATTATGCCTAAAAGCTTCTCTCGTAGGTACCATGCCCACAAAAGATTTGTTGAAAGCATGAACAAGACTCTTACCTAGGGATTGGAAATAGTGAGAAAGTATGCAATGATTTTGACAAAATTCACTACTTAGACGAGGATCATAAATAAATTCTAATTTTTGTTTGCTCTATGTATGGTGAGTCCCTTTCTTTTATGGCTACAAAATTAGATGGAGTGGGAGCATTGGCCATCAATATTCGACATTAGATAGGTATCCCTATGGATGACATGAGGATCCTCTATGAAGGGAGGCAATTAAAGATGGAACAAGGCCTAAGAGACTGTGGAATTAAGAGGGATGCCACTATCTCTATAGTGGCATGCTTGTTTGGAGGTGGGACATCTTTGGTTTCAAAGTCTCTATCCTTCATGGAGGCCCTCAAAATAGGACCCAACTCTTAGTAGCCCCAAGCATCTCCTAAGGTATTCCAGGTGGATAAAGTTGAGGAGGTTCCTACTATTGAAATTTCACACCTAGATCTCGAGGACTACCTTCAACACTGCGTTGAATTAGATCTCATTTTATACTTCAATGTCTTATGGCCACACTCAAAGGGTTTTCATAAGTAGATTCATTCGACCTGTACTAAGAAGTGCAAGGACATATTCTTCTCTAATATTTTTTTTAGTGTTATTCACTGAGACAAAAGATTACAAGAAGGCCCTAACTAGTGGGTCTTAGTTCTAGGGTAAAGAGGGTCTATTCGTAACCCACTAGCTTTCGAGTTTTGGTTCCTCTATAATCGACATTACCAAGCTCCCAATTTTGGTTCCACCTCCAAATTTACCTACCCATCTTTGGCAATTTCAAAATTTCAAATTTTCAAGACATGAAATTGCTTGGGCCGTTAACTTACCATAGATATATCTCGAGCGAAGTATGGCCTATATGCCTACCGAAGAATATGTGTAAACATTAACAAATGCTTTTTAGATCAAATAAATCGAAAAATCAATGGTTACCATTGGAACCAATATTTGGATTATGAAAATATAATGTTTTAGCGTCATGTTTGCCTTCAAACTTTTCATTTACAGAATTCCTGCCCTTTGTCAAATTCCAACGAGAAATGACACATCAAATATTCTAAATCTATGATTTGGAAACCTTGTGACCTACCCCCTATGGAGGGCATGACTTTTCTATTTCTAATGAAGAGTAGGATGGTGTCATAATGATATGATTCCAGGGGAACCAGGTCAAATTTTTGGCTACACATCAGACTCTCAGACTTGTAATGATTCAAAATGGATCCCAATACCCCCTACAAAAAGGAAGTTATTAAGTCAAGATGTGTGTTTTGGTTTTCTAAAGCGGGCACATGAACCAACATCTTCTAACAGAACCAAGAATATTCATATCTCAACAATAACTTGCAAATTAATTTGCTTGATCCACCTCCTATAGGTTGGACTAAGGCCGTGAGAAAAAGAGGCAAGAACATTCGCTCTGAAGACCATCCCCAAGTCAAGTGATTCTTTTCGGTCTCTCAAATCCATGTAGTCTCTATTTTTAGGTCTGTCAAATTTATGGTCTATCAAAATCCTTATATGGATGAATGTTTCAATAATGTAATTTTGTTTTTGTGAGAATAGAAGGTATTATTTTAGAAAAAAAAGATTGTTCATAACCAACCTAGATCCATCTTAACTCTGACTCTACCAAGCATTAAGAGTGGTCAAATCTCCTTTCACTCTAAAATATGTTTTGTGAGAATAGAAAGTATTAATTTATAGAAAAAAATGTTCATAACCAACCTAGATCCATCTTAACTCTGAATCTACTAAGCATTAAGAGTGGTAAAATCTCCTTTCGCTCTAAAATATGTTTGCATTTCAAGAGGTTTGATGCTTCTTGGTGATTGGTAGAGATCTAGAGTTAAGATGGATCTAGGCTAGTTTTATTATTAATTATAATTATATTATTATTTTTTATGTTTTATTGTTTTATTTGTAGTTTGTGTAATTTGAAGAAGTCAGAATGTTTTATTGATATTTATTATTATTTAATTATTATTATATATATATATATATATTATATATATATATTTTTAATTTGATAGAGTCAAAAGTTTTACATAGCATTACACACCATATCTACATGCACAACATCTTTATATACTAGTTGAAAGCCACTCCTAGGAAATTAATTTTAACCTTTTATTATTTTTTAATCCCACATGTAAAGGTTTACAAGCATTTATACCACCAAAACATTTTCCCCATACATTTTTTTTCTTATATTTAATTTTAAAATAAATTAAAATGAAATATTTATAAAATATTTTGATTTTGAAATGACTTATGGTTTTTGGGAAAGTGGTATTGATAAGCCATTGTACTGACCAATGATATTGCAATGAATCCTATTTAGAAATTAATAATAATGTTGTTAAAATGAGAGTGAATATCCATGAATCCTATTTAGAAATTACTAGTAATTGTGGTAAAATGAGAGTGAAAATCCATAGTTAAGAATCTTGTTATATTTTAATTTAAAAATATTATAAAATTAAAATAAAATTGTGCATGTGGTATTGATAATCCATGGTATTTGTCCATGATATTGTAACAAATCCTATTTATAAGTTAATAAATGAGGGTGAATATTCATATTTAAGAATCTTTCTATATTGTAAAACGTTATCTGCTTGTTAATTAAATTTAAATGTAGTTACTGAATCATTTTAATTTATATGGTTAAATGGATCTTAATTTATAACTACTATTTAAATGTTATATATTTTAATGTGGTATGTATATTATGATTTTGTTTTATCTAAAAAATGTTCATAATTTTATTAATAAAAATAAATTTACAATGAAAAAAACTAAATCTAAGAAAAACTTAAATCTAACGTCTAACATCAAATATCTAAATGCTACATATCTTCCCTCTCTCAACACAATTAAAATAGATATATGTTAAAGTGATATGTAATTCTTTTAATAATAATAATAATAATAATAATAATAATAAATGCAGTTATAATTTAGTTAAATTTTATGGTTTTGAAAATCTTAGTAATGTAAAATGTATCATGAGATAAGTGTTTTTAATTTCTATTAATATTTACCAATCATTTAATTTATATAAATTACATTAATAATAATTGCATGATAGAAATTTTATCCTAAACATTTCTATCACATTATTAATAATTATATAATAGAAAAATTTAACCCAAATATCAAATGTGAAACCAAAAATCAAACTTCTATTTAATCATCTTTCTTTTACAATAGTAACTTAACTGTGTGCTAAATACATAACATCTAATGTTAAGGGATCTTATTTTAGTTTTATTATGAGTTATAATGAAATGTTGGTGTAATTAATTGCAATTAGCATATGTAATTTCTTATGAATTTATTTCATTTTCATAATGTTATTACCATCCTAGAACCATGTTAGCTGTAGATCTTCCAAGCGTCGAGAGGGATCAAATCTCTTGAGATGAAAAGACATTTGATCCCTTTCATCGCTTGGTAGATCTGAGTTAAGATGGAGCTAATATAGTTTATTCCCCCCTTTAAATAGGCTATATTTCACATCAATAACATGTGTCAATACCATGGGTTCTCATAAACCTAGAGCTCAAAAACCATTAGCATCTTGACTATTATATATTTTAGTCTATTCAATATTGTTTATGTGTTTATTATTAACTTTCTTTTTCTGTAAAATTCAATAGGGAATTCCATCCAATGCTATGTCAATAAATTGGATAACAAAATGTCATTGTTAGTTAAAAAATTCCAATTTGGACTTCAATAAATTGACTAACAATGTCTTGGTGTTAGTTAAGAAAATTCTCAATGGACTTCCACAATAACAACAATGATGAATAGATTCTAGCACATACTTAAGTGGACTCTCATACACGCTAATTTATGGTTTATGCTTGAGTGTTTTTGAGTTTTAGGAGAATTTACAAGCTTAACTTTGCTACTGGTGTATGTTATGTTCCATTTTCTAATTTGCTAGATAGACTTAAACTCCTATACCCACATGAATATTATAAGTCATTTGACATAATCATTTTAATATCATACTTATGTTCATAATATTTTTTTAGTTTCCTAAGTGGCAAGCTAGTAGCAATAGAATTGTAATGTTTTTTCTTCAATAGCAACGATAGCCTAAGTTACCAAAAAATAAAATTTCATTTTTCTACTTTTTAAAGTCCAACAATATCAACTCTATGTTAACCTTTATTTCTCACTTACCTTTATCAAATTTTCTATATTTTTTGGATTTTCATTTTCTTGAGTACTTATTTAATTTCTTCTATTACGAACATCACTAGTAGTTACATGATTCACAAATTTGTCTATGGAAAATAAATTGAAAGTAAAGAATAAAATGAAAGTCCATATCAAGAATTTGGAGCTACAAGGGGAGTTTTGTATGTATAAAATGTTTCTCAAATAGTTCCTCTTGCTTATTGAAGTTAAAGTTCCATCATATCTTTCTATATAAATTTGGCTTGACGACATTTAAACAATGTTGATGGTTGAAAAGTGGAAATTGCACGTACAAGGATGCATAAACTTAGGAATGTGCACATATTTTAGAAATATGCATTTGTTCCTTTTTATATAGCATTGATTCTCCCCAAACCACCATGCATGCATGCCAACTTAGATGTTTTAGCTATAAATGTGTCTTCCTAAGTAGGAGCACGCATGAACATAAAATGTGTTCACATTCCTAAGAAAGAGTGTGCATGCATTCTAAATCACGTGCACATTCCTATTACAATATCGTACATCATAGAACTCGTATCTAGTGCTCAAAATGCTAAGGATACCTATATACTTAGTTGTGGTAAATAATCCTATTACAATGTCTTACATCACTAGACTTGTATATAATTCTCAAAATGATAATGGTACCTATATACCTAGTTAATCGCAAAGTATTCCCTTGACAACTCATTTGTGGTGCTTTAAAGTGTCATGCTTAGCCCTCTTCCTTTAGGGGCTAAGACTTGTGAATATTCCTTTAGGGACTAAGTCTCATGAATCTTCCTTTAGGGGCTAAGTCTTGTGTTTGATCCCCCGACCATATGTACAGAATGAAGACTCATAGTTAGTGTTCAAAAGACTATCCCAATTTAAAAACCAAGAATTACCTAGAATAATCCTTTATGCCAGTCAACATGCATGGCTCTAGATACCTACAATCTCCCCATAGGACCCAAGGCATGTGTTTCCTCTCTCAAATGTGTGCAACAACCCATGACCCATTCTTCTTACTCAAAATACCATAATGAAGACCATATTCCCATTTAGAGACTAATGATCCCCTCAAGGGTCCATCTACGATGGTTTAAGGTGTCATTCATTACAACTAAGCCCTATAAGTTGCTTAAAAACTTAACAATCTCGGGTCAGTGGCTTGGGGCATCATTTATGGCTTAGGATGCATAAAATATTTGTACTTTATCTTGGGTCCACTACTTAACCACATCAAGGCTTTGAGACCCATAGCTAATGACAAAATCCTTGTGAGGGCATCAACATCTTTTATAAGAAGCCAAGGATACCCTCCAGAGGTTTTGTATGGTGCCTCAAGACACTCTTCATAGCTTTGAATGCCTAAAATATTTCTTTCCGACTTAAGCTAGGACCTCCTTCCCTAGACTATTTCCAAGAATCTAGACACATACCTATTCCTCAATACCACCTATTAGCTCTTACATTCCCAACCACATACTAGGGTACCCTTAGGAGGTTGTGTGTGACTATTTAAAGCACCCTTCTTGGCCTTGTATGGCTAGAAACTTCATTTAAGGCCTAAGGCATGGCCTTACTCCCTAGATTATTTCCACAACCTTGGGAGACATACTTGCCACTCAAAATTACTTAGTGGCACTTACATAGCCAACCATAGGCTAAGATACCCTCATGAGGCTATTTTTTATTATTTTACACATACTTCTTGGCCTTTGATGGCTAAAGGATTCCTTTAGTTGTTGAAGCTTCATGTTTCCTCTCCTAGTCATGCCAATGGTCCTAAGATCCATACTTCGTGCTAAACAATGTTAATGGTACCTATATACCTAGTTAGGGGTAGATAAAGCCCTTGAATGGTTAGTTGTGGTGGATCACAATATCATTCTTAACCTTAGAAGAATTATTTAAATGATAAATTTTTTATTTATTCCCCTTGCCATATCCAAGGCAAAATTCCTTGTAATTAATGTTTAAAACCTCCTAATGTTTACTTTCCCCCTCCATTGACTAATTTTATCCTAGAAATTTCATTCATGATGGTTCAACATATTGTTCACTCCAAACTTGAATAATATTCCTTTAGGACCTAGGGCCTAGGTATCCTCCCTTTATCATGCCTAAGGACCTACGATCTAGTGTTGAGAATCTATTAATGATTGTGTATTCCAACATAAAGGCCAAAGATATACTTGAGAGGTGATCCATGGTGGTTTGAGGTGTCATTCATCACCCTTAAAGCATATAAGCTATCTAGCAACTGAAGAGGTTAGGTGGGGTTCTTTGAGGTTTTGTGCTTGATCTTATGTGCCTAGAAGCCTTATAATTTGAATAAGGTTTGTGTTCCCTGCTTAAGAATATCAAGGCCTTGAGATCCATAACTATTGTTCAAAACCTTGTAAGGGTACTAGCATCCCATTCTCAAAGAACAATGATACCATTTAGAGTTCATGTGTGGTGCTTCAAGGCATTACTCATGGCTCTAGATTCCTTAAAGCTTTCCTTAGGAAATATACTAGTCAAAAACCACTAAGTAGCACCAGCATCCCTAATCATAGGGCAAGGATACATTCAATAGGCCATGTGTGGTTTTTCAATGAATCTTCCTTAGGCTTAAATGATTAAATATTCATTTATGGAATAAGGTCCATGTGTCCTCCCCTAATCATGTTTAGGGTCCTAATTCCATATCTAGTGATAAAAAATGCAATTTTAGCTATATACCTAGTTAGAGGAAAATAATTCCCTTGTAAGGTAAATTGTGGTGGCTCAAGGTGTTAATCTTAGCCCAAGAATCCTAGAAGCGTCATTTGTGAGATGACTCTTAAGTTGTTCCCCTAACCAAATCTAATTTCTAGAAACTCATACTAATATTCAAGATCTCATAATGCTAACTATCCCCATATGGAGGCTAAGGATATGCTATAATGGTCCTTTGTTGTGGTTCAACATGTCATTCTGGGCCCTAGATGCTTAGATGCTTATTTTAGGACATAAATCTTTGGTTTTCTCTCTTCATCATTTACAGGTACCCAAGACCCATACCTAATGTTCAAGATATACTAATGATTCCCATAATGCCACTTGAATGGCAAATATCCTCTTAAAAAGTCATGTATAGTGGTTTGATGCTCCATTCATCACTCTAGAGCCATATAAGCTTACCAAAACCTTAAGAGGTTAGGTGTGGTGATTTGAGGCATCATATTTGGACCTAGGTCTTAGATAAGGTTTCAATTTTCCCCCTCAAGCATTTTAAGGACAGAAGACCCATACCCTATATTTAAAAATAAACATTCTAAAGTATATACTCGTAGGACAAGGATACCCTCTAGGGGCCATGTGTGGTGATTCAATATGTTATTCATGGATTTTGGTGCTTGAAAGCCTTCTTTAAGACCTATGTGATAACCTTCTTCCCTATATAATTTCCAAGTCATTGGGATGCATGTCCACTCATAGATATCGTCTAATCATACTAACATCCCAAAGACTGGGACAAGGATATCTTCAAGAGGCCATGGGTAGTTGTTTGAAGAATACTTCTTATCTTGGGATGTTTCAAAGCTTTTTATAGGTTCCAAGATTCAAATTTCACCTACTAATCATGTGCAAGGACCCAAGACCCATATTTGACATGGAAATATCGACCTTAGATGCTTGAAAACTTCCTTTAGGGATTAAAGAAAGTGTTTCCTATGTTGGCCATGTTTACAGAACCATGACCCAACTCTAGTGCTAAAAACATCCTTATAGATCCCATATCCCTTCCTATAGGTGGAATATCCCATAGAATGATCCTATATAGTATTTCAAGTTCTTATTCATGTACTTTAAACCTTATAAAATCTACCTCTAAGGTTTGAGGGCTAAGCCCCTCTCCCAACCATGATCAAGGGAACAAGACTCATACCTAGAGCTAAAATTATTCTAATGGGGACCATATCCAAAATAAGAGGACGATGATACTCACAAGATATTATATGTGTTGGGTTGATTCATTATTTTTGGAGTTGGATGCAGAGAAGGTCACTTCAGGTCTTGAAGCTTGATTTTCCTTCCTTCACTTTGTCTAATACACCACAACCTATACTTGGAACTCAAAAAAATGTAAAGGCGTACATATTTAAATTCAAAGGAAAAATATCCCATAGAGAGATCATTTACAGTGGATAAATAATTTATTTATGATAGTTGAGCTAGAGAAGATTCGTTATAGGTGTAACGAGAAGGTTTCATCACTTAAACTTGGTCCAAGTACTGAAACCAGTACTTACTTCTCTAAAAACAATAATGCTGCCAATGTGCCCATTGTATGGAAAAGGATATAGTTGGGAGATCATTTGTGTGAGTTCAACATTATTTTCTTTGCCCTAAATGCATGAAATATTCCCTAAATTCTTAAATCATTCATTTCATCTTATCACTATTTTGAGTAGCCATTGATCCAAAACTTGGTTTTAAGTTGTAATGATGCACATAACTCTAGTTGCAAGATAAATATCCCTATTAGGTCATATTATTTTCATAAGACTTAATGTCGATAATATTCATTTATGAATAATACCTTGGTTTCCCCCCTAACTATATTTGGGACCCTCAGACCCATACCTAGTTGTAAAAGGTTCATAACATCAAGAATATCCCACATGAAAGGTATTAGTATATGCTTAAGAGGACATGAATAGTGGATCAAGTTATCATTCTTGAAGCTTAATGTCTAAAATCTTCCTTTATGGTGTAAGGCATAGGTTTCCTCCTTTCACTACAATAAATCCATGTGATTATTTCCATTTTTTTCTCCCTTTCTTGCTTCCAAGCACTGTTTTAGTGTATTTCTCTCCAATTTTTTTAAAAACATCAATGCTATTTGTTGGGATGCTACTATTTTTGGAATTTTTTTGCACCAACCAAAATATTTAGGTGCTAAATTAGGCAATAATAGCAATGTAAATAGTACAAGAAGTAGAGTACAAAATGGGGTTGGAAATAGTGCCAGAAGTAGCACCAATAATAACACCATAAAGTTACCCAGAAATAGCACCAATGATATTGTCAGGTTTAGCTCCTTTTTTTGCACCTAAATTACCTCCTTGGTTAGCTCCACTATTAACGCTAAATGTGCCTAAATAGTTAATTAATTGAGGTTTTTAGGATTAAGTGGATAGCGACTTTGACGATTATGGGATTTAGGGATTTGGGGTACGAGGATTAAGGGTTAAGAGATTAGGGGTTAGGGTTTAAGGGATTAAGGGTCAAGAGCTAATGGATTTGGTGCTTATCGGTTAGGTAGTTTAATGGTTAATAGTTTAGGGATTATGTGTTAAGGGATTAATGTTTAATTCATACTTAGGGCATAGGGTTTTATGGATTAAGGGATTAGGGATTATGTTTTAAGAGTCAATGGCTTAGGGGTTAGGGGATTTAGGTCTTTTGCGTTAAGGGCTTAATGATTAATTACGGTTAAGGGATTAAGGGTAATTTAGGAATTAGGGCTTAAGATTTAAAGGTCAATGTAGGCTTAGGGGTTAGGGGATTTAGGGCTTTATCAGAACTCTTGAAATGTAATGGAACGTCTTCCAACACACTCATCAGCAATGTCATCCACCGATGTTGCACGGTGAGTAGTGAATGGGGCCAATATCGAAATTTATTCAAACTAATACTGTATGCATCAAAATTTTACATGGCTAGACTAAACACATCCCTTGACAGTATGTGAGGGTTTTAAGACTCAAGGATGCTTCATGTCCCTGCATAATATTTCAGAACATCCACTTTTACATCTACATTCATCATGTAGTCTCATTGTCATCATTTTCCATTCTCGTCTATGGAATATTTGTCAAAACTCTCTTTAAATGTCATCGAACTTCTTCTAACACAGACATTAATGATGTATTCCATCAATGCCACATGGTGAGTAGTGAATAGCTCCAACCTTGAAATTTCCTTAAATTGTTCCTGTATGCATCAAAACTTGACATGGTTATAGTAGACACATACCTTTTATGGCATGTGATGGCTTCAAGACTGAAGGATGTGTGGTGTCCTTGGATAATCTTTGAGATCGTCCATGATTGCATCATCATTCATCGTGAAATCTCATTTTCATAATTCCTCATTCTCATATATGGAATCTTTATCGAAACTCTCTTTAAATGTCAATATGGAATGTCTTCCAACATTGCCATAACCAATGTCATCCATCAACATCGGTGAGCAGTGAATGGGGTGAACATTGAAATTTCATCAAAATGGTCGCATATGTGTCAAAAATTGGCATGGTTAGTCTATGCACATGCCTTTGATAGTATGCAATGGTTTCAAGACTCAAGGATGTGTGAAATCCTCACCTAGTATTTGAGCTCGTTAATGTTTACATCAACTTTCATCATGTAGTCTCATTATCATCATTCCTCATTCTCATTTATGGAATATTTGTCAAAACTCTCTTGAAGTGTCATGGAACATCTTCCAACATAGCCATCACCAATGTCATCTACCGACACTACACAATGAGAAGTTAATGGATCCAACGTTTAGATTTAGCATGTATGGGGATTATGGACTATGGATTAGTTATTAAGGTTTATAAGTGATAATGATAAGTTTTATAAGGTCACACAATGGGGTTTATTAGGATTTATATGTGTTTGGGGTTATGGGATAGAGGGATTAAGGATTATGTGGGTTAGAAACTAGGGTTTTTGAATTATGTGCTAGGTTTTCTTAGGAATATGTGTTAAAGGTTATGGGTTTTTTTTAAGGTGCTATAAGGTGAGGATTTATAGGGGTCAGGAGTTTTTAGAGTGTTAAGGATTATAAGTTAATATGGTATTTATCAATGATAGTGGATATAATAGTTTAGGATTTATATGCATTTAAGTCCAAAGGATATATACATTTAGAGATAAGGGTTATTTCGTTTAATGTTTAAAAATGAAAAGGGTTTGGATGTCTCATATAGGTTCTGGGTTAGGGCATATAGGAGTTAGAGAATATGTTTCTATATGGGATTAGGTAACTGATGGATCATATAGGTTACTAGTTAACAAGAATAGTTGTTATGACTAAGTGTTTATTAGTGATAATGAACAAAGTTACTGATCAAATGATATCTATTACCTCAAAAGAGAACTCTCACCCAAAAACCCTAAGAAAACATTAAGAAACATCCCAAAAACAAAAATTGTGTATGCCAAAACGTTGTTTTTTTAGAGTAAATTTTCGACATTTTTTTAAATGGCAGTAAAAGCCTTTTTTTTTTGCAAAAAGGATGAGAAATACCCTCAAAACAATAAGTGTTGAGACTGGGGCAACAAAAAAATTAGGTTACAATTTCAACACTTTTTAGCAATGGAATTAATGATAAAATATCAGGACTTTGAAAAACCATAAAATTTCAACAATTCTCAGACATGATGTTAAGGATAAAGTAGAATGTATCAAAGCCTTATAATTCCCACAATTTCCATCCATGTTGTTTAACGTTAAATATCTTGACTCTATAAACTCTAAAGCTATAGTTGTTTTCAACCATAACATTAAAGATCAAATACCATAACTCAAAAAAACCTTAAGATTTTGACAAATTTCCAACCATGGAATTAAAAACATCAAGGTTTTAACATATTTCAACCATGAAATTATGGACAAATTATATGACTAAAACAAATTTTAAAAATGAACGAGTAAATGAAAGATTCATTATTCCAAGAGTAACTTTTTATTTTAAAGTCTAAAAGTATAGCTCCTTTTAAATCTTAGCCTAAGGTAACTTATCCTATCCAATAAAAACCTAAGAATTAACCATAAAAAACTTTAATGGGGCATTAAAATTTAAACATTTTTAAAAATATCTTATACCAAATGATATCAATAAATAATATCATGGAAATATCACTATATAATTAAAAAATAAACATTAATTTCTAGCATTTACTTAATTTTAATCAAAATATCAACTTTGGTAGATTGAATATGACATAAATTAGTTTTGTAATTCATTATTTCATTGTGGATATTCTAAAGAGGCAGAATTATTCATGATTAAAACATATAATCCAAAAAACATAGGAATGACTCATAACTTCATGTAAGGTCATATGGAAGTCAAAATATTTATTTCAAGTTACCATGCAAACATCATTTATACAAAATGTATTATACATTTATTCAAAATCACTCATAGGTTTTGGCATGCCATCATAATCTACATCTTCAGATGAATGACAGGATGGGGATGAAGATGACCATATTCTTCTCTTTCATCAACTATTTCCCATCTGAGTCAACATGCATGTCCACCATTTCAGGTTTCAAAAGTCTTCTATATCTACCACTAGGTTAAGCACACTCCCATCTTAACATTGTTTCTTCTGGTAGTAGCTTCTTCCAAATATTTGTGGTCCCAAAGTGAAGAGTTCCTCTCTTTGTTAAATTGAAGTCATAAAAAAGCATGCCAACATCCTCCAACTTTAATAGGACTATGCGGCGATGATTTATATTTGTAACCTTTCTTTTTCTCTTTCTACAAATTTATTTATCAACTGCCATATCTGGCCTATACACACCATTGAATGGGTGGTTATTTGTGGCATACCAATGTACTTCAACAATGGTAATATCTTCATTCTCTTTAATGACATTTATAGCCTTTGAAACCTAGAATGGATAGCCAGGTGGATATCCATATACTAACACTACTATCATGCAACCCTCCTTAACATCCTGCACAAAACCCATGTAAACATCTTTGATGGCTTCACATTTTCCATGTGATATTGTAGAACTAATATAGATTTCTCTTTCCTCTACGCATGGAGAATTAATAATAACTTGAGATTATTGTTGTTCAACAACGTGTCTTTCATCATGTTCATTTGACATATTTTGTTTCCAAATAAATGAAGTCTTCAAAAGTGTATCTTCATTTCTTGACCTTGAAAAGGTATTACTTTAATTATTGAAAAATTACTCCCACCGAACTGTATCAACGGTATCAAATTACTCATATGTACCTCTAGTACATATTTTAATTTCTTCCATACAGTAAGAATAATTTATATCTCTCCTATGTATTCCTGCATTACGAATTTCACCAACTGATTATAATAATAATATCTTTGATGAAAATATTGAATGATGTGGAATGAACTTCAAAAATGCTAACCCTGATAACAACCCCCCTTCTGTAAAAGTTTAATACTTCTTGCCCCGTATAAGCGTTTTCTCATTAATTATTTTGATACGAAATTGATGTTGGAAGCTAATGTAATTAATTTTTCCAAGTCATTTCTCCTCATCATGTGATCCTAGAACAAACCTTCGCATGTCAATTGTTTCTTCCAACACATGAAATCCAAGATCTGGAATGTATGATTTATTAATACATTCAATTAATGATGGCAGACTCCCAACATCCTTCCTCCTCAATGTTATTGAAAAATGACTAAACATCTAATAAACATAGTCATGGGTGTGCCCAACAATTTAAATTCCCAATTCAACAAGCATGATTAGATATCCAAAAACAACTTGATTTATTTTCATGGCTTGTGTTGTCTAATTGCAGATACAAAACTCTAGGAAGAATACTAGACCAATGAGAAACCACGTCATGAATTATAGTTATGGTGATATTTTCATCATTATGAATATTTGGAGTTGTGAAGTAAACCCTTGGCAACGTCTTCCCATTAAATATCATGCAACCAACCAACTGAAACTAAATAAAAGTTTCCTTCTGTAAGTTACCTGGTGTGTAGACAAAATGTGATAGAAGTGTTTTCTTTTGTTCCATACCATCAATTATCAAATTCAAATATTTATTTGGATTATCATAACACTTCTTTCAATGCTTATAAAAAATTTTCCTTTCACTTATTTGGTGATTGTGATGCTTTGTAAGTGCCTTGACAATGGAATCATCAAATAAAATGAAAGAACATATTAATAAATATATCTTTATAGTTGATAAATATCCAATTTTTAAAAATAATGTTTTGAATGCATACCTCTTTTTGCCCCTTGACATTTATCTGTTCTCTATTTAAGAGAAGAACATGTACTGCAAACTCCCATCATTGTCTTCTTAGGAATACAAACATTTTTGAATTAGTTCTTCCATATCCTTGTAAAATATGAATATGTAATAAAATTACATATTCAACACCTTCTATTTATTCTCTATATAAGCTATAGATTTCTTGTCTTGAGAAATTATCTCGAATATGTATTGTGTATTTATTTGGAACACACTATCTATTCTTGGAAAAGAATTCCTTCATACATGACATTGCATTTTTTGCTAATGGCCCAATTGCTTGTCCATAAGGTGTTTCTGAATAAAATGTGGGATCTTTTTCTAGTGTTTCATGGATTCTTTACAGATGAAAATTACCAATTAAATGCAACATTTTGAAAGACTTTCCTCAAAGCAATACATTCCCAATATGAAAAACATAACCTGTTAGTGTAGATTTCATGAGAACCACTAAATATGAATTTTACATGCTTTTATTCATTGATAAACATCTCTTCCTTTTCTCCAAAGAAAACTTGAAATCCATATGTTTCAAGAAATTATTTCGATAACATTCACTTGAAATTAGTTCACCGATATAACTTCTACTTGTGAGATATTTTTTCACAAGCCTTGTATAACTAGAATATTTTGGATTGATATGAAAACGTCTACTCCTACTCCTAGATACAATATTTTCTTGCAACATCTCCATCGTTTCATTATCCTTTGTAGAAGAATTTTCATCATCATTAGGAGGAATAGTATCCTCACTATGATAATTTGAACATATTTAGGAAATTCATCACCATAATTTCTTGGAAAATATTCATTACCATCCTCACTTGAAGGAAATTCTTCACTACCAACATCCGTGCTTTTGAAATCCTAACTTGGATGAGATTCTTCACCATCTTCATCCGTGCTTTTGAAATTCTCCCTTGAAGGATTCAATTCATCATCACCATGAGTTCCTTTGAAATACTCACTTGAATAAAATGTGTTATTCACATATGTGCCTCTAAAATTATCATTTGCAAGAAACTCGTCATCCTCCCCTTCATAATTGGTGCTCTGATAATCCTTGGGATTACGACTAAGTGGAAAATATGGCTCCATATTGATAGTCAAATTATTATTTATAGGAAATTATTCATCCCCCCCTTCATTAGTGGTGGTCTCATAATCCACAAACCTTTCGATGTTTCATCTCCTTCTATTTCGACCACTTAAAGAGGAATTTGGGGAAAATCCATTGTTTTATGGTTTTTATGCTCCAAAATTATTTGTTTTTACTTCTTTTTTTTTTCGCTGTAATATTTTATAGGAAAAACCACAAAAACTATATTTTTTCCCTTTTTTATATATAACAAAGAAGATGAAAGAAAACCTCAAATCTGTAGGAGTTTTAAGAGAAAAAGGTAAGAAAAAAATATGTTTAAGGGATTTGAAATGAAAAAACTGGTGTTATGTTTCTTTTTTTTTGTATTTATTATTATTATTTTTTTTAATTGGCTTGGAGTCATTTCAATTTGATTTCCATGTTTTAAAATTTATATTGTTTAAATATATATATATATATTGTTAATTTTTTTATTGTTTTATTAATATATGTGTTTTTTAATTAACTTATATATATTAATATATATAATTATATATATATATATATATATATATATATATATATATATATATATATATATATATATATTAGGAAGATGGCATCAAAGAAGGTTTCTGTGAATGTTTCCTAGGACAAGGACAACAATTACATCATCTAAAGTTGCAGTTGGAATACTTATGATTTTAGTTGAACATACCCAAACTGAGAAACAACATAAAAGTCAATCAACTAGCCCTCAAGTATATTCAAGATTATTTTTAAATGACAAAATTAATGAGAAATAAATAAAACAAATTTTACATAGCATGTTAAAGATATTGAAAGTGATGATAGTACACATATCTATCTATATTGTGGTATGATTAACTTTGGTGAACCATATGAGGTGATGGGAAAAGTAGGAGACATATGTTTCGTGCCAAATGCAAACATTGTTTATGTTCTTACAAAATTAACGAAGGCACATGAAAATGTTAGATATCATATCTCAAAGGTTAGGTATGACACATATGAAGAATCTCAACAATTGTGTGAAGAAATCACAACCAACATTTTAAATAACGTTGTATGTATGCTTATTTATATTAACGTGTTATGCATTATCCTAAGGATCATTAATTTTTATAAATTATTGATCATTGACATATTTTATTTCGTTTGATATGATTTTGCTGAGATTCTTTCAATCATGTTGGAGGGAATTTATTATTTAGAGCCAAGTATTATGAATGAAATCAACAGTTTCCACACAAAGACATAAGAAGAAAGGAGAAGGAAGCAGATACCAATAAATCATGACTCTGAAATAGTATACACAGGGGATCAACAAAGAATCCCTAAGGTGGTTCAACCTAATAAAGCTAAACATGTTGTTTTTGAAGATGTGGAAACTAAAGCTGAAGGTGAAAAATATGTTACCATTAGTGAGGAGGAGATCAGAATTGTTTCTCAAAAACAAAAAATAAATAAAACACCAAAAATAAAATGGTCACAAATGTCTCTCTACCAATTGCTGATGAGGAGATTGTTTATTTAGAAGAATATATGTTAACTAGTGAGAAGAAGAAATCAAAATTTGGTTAATTTGTAAAATTCACGTGCAACTGTCAAGATCAAAGTGAAAACTCTAAAGGTAGCAAAGAAATCATAACACCAAGTGATGATTTAGAGGATGAAATTATCAAAACAAAACAAAATTCCCTTCGATATCACTTGATGAAGAATCAATTAATTAATGATAGAAAAACATTTCAGCTTAATGTCATTCAATTCTATAATCCAAATGAAGGACAATCTCAATATCAAATTAGAAAGGCATATCACCTACATGTCCATAATCTGAAAACATTGTTCAGGTACAAACCATATGCACATGTGGTGGATTATGTGGTTCTTGTTGATCCAAATCAAGTTCCCAACAAAGAGGCATTTTAGAGGACACAATGCTTTGAATACAAATATTATGTAATTAGAGGGAAACATTCAGTAGAGGCCAAAAGACAATTGATCAAGAAATATCCCAATAGGTCTCTTTTTGAAATAGTGAGATGCATCATCTATGTCAGTTTAACAAAAAAAAAACATATTTATTGGCATGGTATCATAATGCAAATAATGAGTATAGAATGTCTATAAATTTCATCCAAAGGGTCAGATTTATTCATAATGAATTTGTAAAAAAATGTGGTGGGGATAATACAAAAGTCAGTCTAAGATTTCAGAAGGAACTTTATATGGAAACAAGTTATCAAATTGAGAATAAAATCAATGCAAAAGGTGGAAAAGTAAATTCAGATTTATTCAGAGGCATGAATAACATTTTCTAGTTGGCATTTATAATTGGGGAGATATGGAAATTGATTTATGATATTTTCGACATGTGGGAGAACATTTCCGTAAAAAATCATAAGGTTAAAAGGTATAAACCCATAATATGTACCAACGGTAAGACAAGTCCTGAAATGAAGCAACTTATAGATGATATGACTATCACACCTTGGAGATCATTGAAAGGAGTGAAGGATGAAAAAATAGTCAAATCAATACTATGTTGTGTCAGAAGTCAGATGAGATGTCATTGGATGAAATGTGCTTGAAATTTGAAAAGTAAGTTTGTTGAATTTTGTTTACTTTTTCTTGGATTATAATTTTCTTTAAAATATAACATATTGTTGTTGGTAGTATTAGTTATACATATCACTATATTAACAATTTTTATTTTATTTATTCAATCATAAGATCTTTATGAAAATACAAAAACATATGGTCAAAATGTTGAATGAAGAGAATTGGCTTGATGTTGTACGCAACTACCCAGAATCAAGTTCTACGACAACACTTAAATATTTTTATCTTACATTCAAAAAGGTATGTTGACTTTTTCATTCATTTTATTCATATGTAAACTATTTTTATTATATTACTTATACATATATTTGTTCATTTCTTTAAAGATGTCAAAAAAGGATGTAGATGGAGTACCAAATACTTTCAGAAGCTTTATTGAAAAAAATAAGTTGGAAAGGATGAGAAAGAAACATCTTAGGAATTTTGAACTTGATCCTCCTCTTGCTCATTTCATTTGGAATGGACTCGACACTATCCAATATCCAACAATACAATGTGATTGTGAATGCATTGCAAAACTCATACCTAAAAGGAAATATATCCTGATTATTACATACATTCATCA
>APFE031651712.1:38856-51969 GCA_000404065.3 Pinus taeda
TAGTAGTATAGGAGCCTAACATGCCCCTCTCCTTCAAAAAGCGTTGTCCTCAACGCTTGAGTAGTTCTTGATGCTTCTATATAAAATTCTTGTCCTCCCATGTGGAATCATCAACAGGTAAGTTCTTCACTTGATGATATACTGTGAAATTGATCAATTTTGTAGCTGTCGGGTTCTTCTTTCTGTGACTGCTCTAGGTTCCAATATTATTTTTCCTTCCTCTTCAATTTCTGGCAATATTGTTTGAATTGGGATATTTTGCAATTTTTGAATAAGTGGCCATACTTCTTCGTCCTTCTTCTATTCATCCCTTGCTTCGTTTATCCAATATAGTTGGATAATAGAAATAGCACAAAATAGTGCTTCCACATCCTCATCCTTGAAGAGTCTTCCCATTCGGTAAGGTCGCCATTTTTTAAGTGCATATAGTATTTCCAACATTTCCTTATCATAAATAGCTTGCCTGAGATGTAGCAGTAAAAATACCCAATCACCTACATCAAAACATTTTTCACTACGATGTCGATCTACCTACTGTTTCGTTTGATTTTGCACCGAAGTGGCGTTATCCTTTAAAAGTTGGAGAGCTTGTTGTTGATGCTCGATGTGATCTTTCGCTGCTTGAACCTTTTTCTTCTTGATATGTCCTTCTATCTCTAGAGTTTGAGGAGTGGTAATTTCTTACAATCCTTTACAAGATATGGTCAGATGCATTTCTTGATGCTCGATGTGATCTTTCACTTCTTGAACATTTTTCTTCTTGATATGTCCTTCTATCAGTGGTAATTTCGAACAATGAATTACAAGATATGGTTGAATTCATTTCTTCTTTCTTTGGGGTGGGGTCCTGGCATATATCCTCTTCGTTTGATGATTCTTGATCCTTTTCCTCCTCCTCTTCATATTCTATGTAAAATAATTTCTTCTCAGCACACTTATGACCTTTGGTGCATTTGCTATCACAATTGTAACAAAGCCCTTTTTCTCTTTTTTCTTCCAATTGTTGTGGTGTAACCCTTGTAGGTTGTGGAAGGCTAGGAGAAACAACACTTCCATATTTATAGTTGTGAGGGATATGCTTCTTGGTTTCCATAATAATGCTTTCCACTATGTCACAAAGCCCTTTTACTCTTTCTAATTGTTGTGGTATTGCTCTAAAGAAGGTGTTGCTCTTTGTATCCTCATAATGTGATATCATTTCTTCCATGAAAATTGACCATGTAACAAGTTGTTTATGAGAACAAAGCCCTTCATACCATAAAAATTGATCCGGTCCTAAATATGAAGATGCAATACATACCTTTTGTAATAGTGGTACACCATGTAGATCAAAATATTTCTCCATCTGAAGTTTCCAATTTACCGAATCCTTGCCATCAAAATTCCTCATCTTTCTTTTTCTTGATTTTAGGAGTTCGATCTTGAAACAACTGTAACTCTGTACTTTCAGATCTTTAAGTTTTGAAATTGCGACCTATAGTAGCCCTCTGCATCCTCTTTCCAATGCCACCAGTCTAATCCAAATTGGATTCTCCAAGAAAGAGTTATGCACGATCTCCCAAGATGACCTGATTATAGACCTTTCCAGAAGAGTGAACTTGTATGAAGTGCCACGTGTCACTGTTTCGACCTTTGGCTGTGAAAAATATATACAAGAAATTACAGTCTGTCCTCTTTCTATACCTTCTTATGAAATTTCAATCTGATACTCAGAGAGTAAGTTATGACGATTTTCCCCAGGTTACCTATTTGGAATGCAAATCAGGAGTCTGCAAAAAGGCCAACTTCCTCAGATCATATCTCTGCAAATATAGTGTAAAATGTTATGAAATTCGGACCTGAGGTTCAGCATGATTTCTTCTCAAATGGTTTTTTTTTTAGCTTTTGAAACATCGCAAAAAAACGTTATAGCGAAAATTCCATGATGACCTATTTGGAGCTGCGACACCCTAGAATCCAAAGGTCTGATACCAAATGTTATGGAACCAGCTCAAGAAAAGATAGAAAAGATAGATCAATGCCTTAGAATTCAACCTCTTTGAGGGGAAACCTCCTTTACATTACATAAATGAACAATTCTTGGATGATACAATTGAAAAGACCTCCTTTCTATATATAAGACTCTAAGGGGTCATAACATAATCAAAGCCGACATAACAATAATAATGTAAGGGCACAATAATAACAATAATGGGTTTGTTTGGGGCACAATAGTAACAATATGGGCACTACATGGGTACATCAATATAATAAGTGGGTTGTACTAATAACAATAAGGGGTTACACTAGTAGTATATGAGCCTAACAATTTCCCAGACATTGGATATAATAGTGTGCGTTATACTTATCAAGCTTTTAATAATATGGTTACAAGCTTTCAAGAAGTCAGAACACTACCACTTTGGATATTTATGACATTTCATTCAGATACACAATTTGCAATGTTATTAACAAGCTTCAAGGGAAAAGAAAACTCAAGGATGCAAGTCATATGGTAAGACATTGAATTGTATGTTTGATTAATGTTAAAAAAAATTTATGTACCAGTTAATTGAAATTTTATTATGTCATGTTACAAGAAAAAGTAAAATATTATCTTTTCGAGAGATCAACCAATTGTAAGTGATTGTGAGTTTATCCATGTTGAATTTTAGACAAAAGATGATAACTATAAGTTTATTCTCATGAATCGAGTAGATGGAAAGAGTCATAGAAAATTATTGGTTCATGATGTTGTCGTACAAAAGATAACATATGAGGATAAGATACAAAAGGAGAGATAGTTAACATTTAACAAAAATTGTAAGCATTGCTTAACTATCTTATAGATTTATGTTCAAATGAAGGAGATTGTGTTTTGGATTTATTATGAGGTTCATGTAAGTTTTATTATATAAAATTGAATTTTAATATTTTCTTTTTTAGTTTTTATGTGTTTATACTAATTTACTTAATTATTTATTTTGTTCTTGATGATTAGGTATAACACTAGCATGTTGCCTACAAAAAGGAATAAATTGCATTTCCATTGAAAAATACCCACTACAATGTAATTTTATTCAACAAAGAATTAATGCTCTTCAATTTCTTATAGATGCAATGAAAGAAGTTGTTTTAAGGAAAGGAAATTTAAATAAATCACATGCGGAAAAAAGGGAAAAGGAACCCCAACCACTGTTATATAGAATGATTGGAAAAGGACACTTTGGGAGATTTGCAACATGAAAGATCCATTAGAAAAGGAAAATGAGCAAATTGAAGAAGAAAATATTGTGAAAGAAGACAATAATGAAGCTCTAGAAGATGATGAACATGGATTACATGATATCGTTAATGAAATTTAAGTTATGCATGCAAATCAAATCAATTTTGAGAGCTATTCATTAGTTTTACTTGTAGTGTTTCGACTTTGAGATTTTATGAGAAGAATGAGTATTTGATTATTGTTGTTATATGTTTAATATTTGTATTATCTGATTTTCACTTTAATTTTTATGTGAAACATTATTTCTTGTTAAACAAATGTGATTACTATTAATTTTTAACATAAAATTCATAAAAAATGTTATTTTTTAAAGATCTTTTGTTAAGATTTTCCCATAAAAATTGTTTATTTGACATGTCGTTTTTAACAAAAAGTCCCAAAATGTTATTTTTTCATTATATTTATATTGAAAATGTGTTTTTTTTGTCAAATGTTTAAAATTATTGTTTTTTTAGTGTCAATTATTTGATGTGCATTGAAATATTAATTAAAATTACATAAACATATAGAAAATACTAACCTTAAAATATTGACCCTTTTCTTATTTTGTAACTATGCGAAAAAATGAAGATTTCAATACAAAAAAAATTGAAAAGAAAAGTAAAAAAACCACAAATACATAAATGCACTTAAAAATAAATATCTTAGGGAAGAAGTATACATTATAAATTTTAAAGTGTAAAAAATAAACCCTCTAAAAAAAGTGGGCTGATGTTGCATCAACACTTTTCAAAATCAGCATGAAAATCACTCATTTAAAAAAAAGCATTCATAGTTGATACATAAGAAAATTTAAAGTGCAAAAAAAAATGTGTATTCTAAATAGCCACTTTCCAAAATTTGGTCATTTTTTTACTGCCTCAAGAAAAGCGGTAATAAGTAATTTTTTCATTTGATCGGTAACTATGTTAATGGTTACATTTCAAGAGTTAAGGGTGAGAGGGTTATGATTTTTGGGATATAGTTGTTATTGCTACAAGCTATATTAGATAATAGGCGTTAGGATTCAAAAATACTAGGTGTTAAGGGTTATAAGGGCTTCAGATTATAGTTTTTATGTGCTTTACAATTTAGGGGTGATAAGGTTTGGAGATTGTTGGGTCATAGAATTGTCGTATTTTTCTACTTATTTTCATATTTATTTTATCCCTTTTTGACCAATCGGACCATGTATTGTTATATAACAACCCTTATTCACCCAAGTATGTCACTTTTCACTTATCACTTTCTTAGTCCAATTCTACATATAATTTGACATTAGCACTACTGCCTTTGGTTGGTTTTTATCATAAAATTAACGTATGGGTTGTTTAAGGTTTAGATGGTTTGTAGAAGCTTTCAGTTATAGTATTACATTTCGATTCCTTTACCAATTTGGATTAATTAAGGTTCTAGGAGTTATTGTTGTTGCATAGACAGGTACTTAAGCATGTGTTCCCTTTCTTGATCAAACTAAATCTAGGAAATTCAATTATTTGTCTAATTAATACATACCTCACCATGCCATAATACAACATGATTAGACCGTTCTGACACCATTACCTTTTATAATTAAACTGATGTAACTATCATCACTAGTACCAATATTCCTTCATCATCATTATTTCTTTTCTTTATTATTCATGTTGTTACATCTTGAGATCCGTGTAATCATTCGTAAACTCATTTTGATTTAAAATTTTTGAATTGGTAATAAGGAGGTGTAACGCTGATAATTCCAACACCTTGACATTCTCCCTTGACCAAGAATCTATATGCAATGAAGTAACTTTATAACATGTTCCTGGCATTGTTGAGTAGTGTGGTTGTGAGAAGCTATGGGTGGAGCATTGATCAGATTTGAGCCTAAATATGTTAATGTGTTGTTACAATAATTAGAACCCTTGGAATTTTTTTGAACGGCTAGATGGTTAAGTTATTTTGAAAAATTACAGGGTTTTAGTGAATCGATCACTTTTGAATTTTCCCAAGCCTTAGTTGAACAACACTCTATGGTCAGGGGCCTTAGAATTGTTGTTATGGAAGAAGTTATATAAAAAAGTGACAGGGTTGCCTAGCACAGGAGAATGATGGTTCTCAAGGAAAGTGGTTAATCCTGAAGCTAAGGCCATATTCTTACACAAGTGAGAATAATTGACAGCCAAGCACTGAATTTTTGATAGAACATCTCTTCCTCGCCCTTGTCAAGATGTATCCATCTTCATCCAAAAATTCATTACTTGTGAGGGCCACTTTTGGGTTATATCCATTATCACTTTCAATTTTTCCCACACTCAAGGACAACGCAATTGATTAATTTACTATACTAATGTTGAAGTCATTATAGCAATGGAAAAGGTTGTGAAAGGGAAAAACATTCAGAAACTTACATCACTTACCATGCTCGAATTAAATTAATCATCATGCATTTAATAAAGAGACAAAGGAGCTCATGACATGCTATGATAGTGAGACCTTATGCTAGTGCGAATGAGGAGCATGAAGGGAGTGTTGAAGCAACACCTAGTGCTAAAGCAACACCAAGTACTTAAGGAGAACCCAACACTGAAAAAAAACAACTACTAAAGAAACACCCAACATTGAAACAACACCTGTTGTTGAAAACATTACATCTTCAAAGAGATAAAATTGCAAGTTCTAAGAAGAGTAGGGTTGATACACCTCCTATGAATGGTCAATAAAACCCTAAGAGGTTGAGTTTCATTATAACAAGCCCTAGTTAATCCTCATGAGAAAAGGAGATGTGGATTGAAGAACCTATGGTGGTGTGTAGTGGGTCATCAAAGGAAATGCAAGGAGGGTGCCCGATTGTAGAGGAAGTGTTAGAGGAAGAAACTAGTAGAACAACGATTGTACCAAAAACTGGAGCTAAGGAAGAGAAGACCCCTGAATGGACCAGGGGAGTGTAAAAAAAGCTAGTAGATCAGAAAAGGAAATTGAAAATTCCAATTGGTGGAGGAACCCTTGGGAAAAGGGTGCAAGTAGTTGTTATACTAGAAGAGACGACAAACCTATCGTAGAAATTCCTTATAGGTTAAAACTGATAATTGTAATATGGTAAAACAATAGACTTTAATCTACTCTACTCATAAGTGTAAACAATTGAACGATTGCAAAATAATGAAGATTCTAAGATAAATAATTCAATCAACACATTACACAATGATTTCATGGGGAAAACCACAACTAAAAAGCCTTCCTATTTGTATATTTCATTAGTCAAAAAATATGAGAAGATTACAATTCTTTTCTCAAGCCTAAGCAACCTCTGCACCATCTCTATTTGTATCATTGTTTCCTAGACAAGTCCAAGCAAATACTTAGCCAATTTATTTCTTTCCCAAGTCGCTATTTTCTTGCACTTTCACTCAAGGAATTATCCCCCTATTAATTAGGGGAATTACTCAATATGAATTATGTAATCCTCATAGGCCTTCCTTTGACTACATGCACCACCTATACAATTTGGATAATCATACAAGTTTAGCACATTATCCCAGAACTCTAATCTCATCTCAATCTTTCTTAGATCTGACATGCATAAGTTAATTATGAGTATATCTTTATTTCACTGGTTGATCACTACAGGCAACAACACATTCCACTGCAGACAACACAACACTACGAGACATCCCACTAGTTTCTCCAACAATTGGAACTAGTTTAACTGACTTTAACTCAGTTAGAATGAATTAATTAATTAAAAAAAAATATGCTCAACCAGGGCTCCTATAACATAGAAGGCAACCTCATTACTCTAGTTAGACCCTCAACTCGAATTAACTCGTCCAAATAAGTCAAAATAACTTAGTTAACTAATACAAGTTTTCTTAAGATGTGGAATTACAATTTTATTCACAATTTAATGCAAGGAAAAAATTAAATTAGGATTTTATGGTCACATTTTCAACACTCCCTCTCAACAGGAAAGAGATTATCTACTACCCCGATCCTACCTATATGAAATTAACATTTTCATCAGGGCAATGCCTTTGTCAAAATATCTTCATCATGTTCTTCTGTAGGAATGTACTTCAACAACATGATTCTCCTCTACACGCAATATCATAGATGGAGATAATGGATGTTGATATGATTAGACCGATCATGAAAAAATGGATTCTAAGAGAGTTTGATACAACTCTTATTGTCAGAGTAAATCACTGTGGGATCCATCTACTAACTAGATAACCCAACATGGATCTTCCTCATCCAGATAATCTCACAAGTTGTTGGACTCGCAACCATGTATTATGCTTCTGCTGATCTAAGTACAATGGATATATACTTCCTGGTGTACCAAGAAAATGTTGTTGACCCAATACTGAAGATTCCCCTAATGTTCTCTTCATGTCAGATGGACTCCCTACCCAATCTGCATTTGTGAAGCCTTGCAACTTCACTCACTCTTTTTGTTTGTACCAAAAACCAAACTGATTGGTGCCTTTGAGGTATCTCAACACATTTTTAGCCACCTTCCAATATAGTTTGTTTGGATTAACAATTTCTTGACTAAGTTTGTTAAATTCAAAAAATATGTCCACTTTTGTGTTCACCAAATATATAAGTGAACCGACAAGCTACCTGTAAATAGTAGCCTCCACTAATTCACCTAAAGTGGCATCTTCCTTCCTCCAATTCCCTGCTAGAGGTGTCTGCATGGGTTTACTTCTCTCCATGTGGAACTTTTTCAATATCCCAATGTCATACTTTCCCTGAGAGATAAATAGTTCCTCCCCTCCTTGCCATACTTCGATACCCAAGAACTAATGCATGAGCCCAAAGTCCTTAATCTTGAATTCTCTTGCAAGATCCTCTTTGAAATACTTTAGTAGCTTATCATCGCATGTTACAATTAAATCATTGACATATAATACTATAATCGACAATTTTCCTTGAAACACAAGATCGTAAAGATTCAAATCTATTCACTTTTGGGGAAGCCCAACCAAGTGAAATAGTTGTTAATCATGGTGTATCAAGAAAGGGTTGCTTGTTTCAGTTCATACAACACTAGCTTAATTCTAAAAATGCGTGACTCTCTATTCAAGATCTCAAATTCTTTCGTCTGCTCAATGTACACCTCTTGCTCAATCACACCATTAAGGAATGTTGTCTTCACATCCATCTAACATATCTTCTATTCCATATGTGTTGAAAGTGCTAGAATATGTGTTGGAACCCTTTGGCCACAAATATGGCCTTGTGTTTCTCCACACTCCCATATACTCCTTGCTTTACGTTATAAAGCCATCTAGAACTCACCACTAACTTGTCTGCTAGTCTTGGGACCACATCCCAAACTTTTTTTATGATAATGGAGCCATACCTCTCTACCATGGCATCAACCCATACTGTTTGTTACACTACTACCTCGAATGAGGATGGCTCAATCTAGACATTCTCTCTCATCAGAGCCATGTGGCTAGTCTACCGATCTGTTGATGACCTTTGCCTATGTTGTGATGTGGGTGCTCCCACATTCTCTCTAGAACCATGCATTAATATTTCAGCCTTTATGGTCTCCTTTGTTCCATATCTACAAGTCTTTACATGAGTGGGTTCTTCCACTCTCTGCTCCTCTACATGTGGTTGATCCACATAATCCTGAGGTTCTTACTCTAGAGCTAAAAGCTCCTCATCTCCATTCAAATGAGTCTCCCTCTCAAGGGAGCACCTCATGTCCTTCTCTTCATTGAAATTCACATCTCAACAAACCACTGTCATCCTGTGAGATGGAAAGTACACCCGATAGTTGTGAGGTATATCGATGCACCCCACAAAAATTCCTAACTCAGCTATTGGCTCTAGATTTTTCCTTGCATCCTTGGTAACATGATAGTAAACTAATGAACCAAAGATCTAAAAGTGTGGCACATTTGGTTTATTACCTAAGAAATCTTCTTCTAGTGTACTCATCCTGAGAATCCGATGAGGACTCATGTTTTGCACATATACAACTATGTTGCATGTTTCAACCCACAAGTTCAACATTAGGCCCTGATCATGTAACATTGCCCATGAAGCTCCCAAAATATTTTTTTCTTCATTTTAGCCACCCCATTCTACTGTGGGTTATCGGGTGCTATTAATTCTTATCGAATTCCTTCTGATGCACATAATTTCCTGAATTCATTCGACACATATTCTCCACCATTATCACTCTTGAGAGCGTTAGCTTTCCTACTATTATATTTCTCAACAAGTTCTTCAAATTCATAAAATTTGGTGAACATATGATCTTTCTTCTAAATGAATAAAATCTAGCACTTCTGAGAAAAATCATCTACAAATTTTACATAATAATTGTGCTTGGCTGTGAAGCCTATCGAGAATGGTCCACACATATCTTAGTGAACTCTTTCAAGGATCTCTTACGCTTGAATATCCTTATCATGAAAGGTATCTTTGGTGTAATCCTCTAATGTACACCCTTTGCATATGCCTCTCTGCTCTAGTGTACCCTTGGGAAGTCCTATAGAATTTCTTTGCATTATCTTCAAATCTCTATGGTGCAAGTGACCCATCCTTTTATGCCACAACTCGCCGATGTCTAAGATCTACACAAACTCGTATTCTCCTCTTCTATAGTGATTTCAACTTTGCTACCATGTATAAATTCCTTATAGATTCAAACTGCTAATTGTAATATTATAAAAAAACAGACTTGAATCTACTCTACGCATTAGTAGAAACAATTAAACGATTGTGAAATCATGAAGCATATAAGAGAAAGAATTGAATCAACACATTACACAATGATTTCTTGGAGAAAGAAACAATTAAAAAGGCCTACTATGTGTATATTTCATTAGCCAACAAATATGATAATATTTCAATGCTTTTCTCAAGCTCGAGAAACCTCTGCACTATCTCTATATGTCTCATTACTTCCTAGAGAAGCCTAGGCCAATACCTAACCAATTCCCTACTTTCCCAAGTCCCTATTTCCTTGTTGTTTCCCAAGAAATTAGTCCCTTATTAATTACGGAAATTCATCAATATGAATTATGCAATCCTCATAGGCCTTCCTTTGACTTCATGCACCACTTGTACAATTTGGATGATCATATAACTGATATTACATTGTCCTTGAACTCTAATCTCAACTAGGTATTTCTCAGATCTGACATACATGATTTAATTATGAGTGAATCTTCCATTTACTAGTTGATCACTGCATGCAGTACCACACTCCACTACATGCAGCACCACACTCTAATATAGGCATAATTACACTCCACTACATGCAACACCACACTCCACTATAAGCAACACCACACTACTAGACATCCCACTAGTTCCTCCAACAATTGGAACTAGTTTAAATTAATTTAAGTTAGCTAGACTAAATTAATTAATTACAACTCAAAATAAACTCAACTAGGGCTCCGATAATGTAGGAGACACACAACATGACTCTAGTTAGATCCTCAACTCGCATAAACCTTGCCGGCTAAGTTAAGTTAACATGGTTAACTAATACAAGTTGTCATGCACTGTAGAATTACCATTTTATTCCCAATTTAATTCAAGGACAAAATTAAATTAGGATTTTCTTGTTGCATTTTCAACACCTATTGCTATAGCTAAGGTAGAATGTGCTGATACAACTAGACTTGATCGGCTTGAGTAGCAACAATACAAAGAAAAACATGAGAAGTCTAGAGAAGGAGGCTCCTCTGCATCTAAAATCCTTGTTGTTACACCAAATCTTGAACATGAACCAGATAAATAGTAGAATACATAAGGATCAGTAACATAAGAGTATATAGAAGAAAAATGGGTTATTGCTTCACTAGGTAAGACAAAAATTGACCCTCTCATTCAAATTGAAAATCTAGTAAAGGAAAATGAAGAGTTAAAGAAACAACTTTCCATACTTAAAGAACAATCTCATTTTAAGAATGAAACTAGATTGGATATGTTGGTAGAGGTTATAGAAATGTCATCTTCTACTGTCTCAGGAAAACTTTGTAAGGAGTGCCAATGAATCCTTGAGGAGGCTAAAATCATGGAGACTACTATTCTTTTAGTTAGAGTACAAGTGGGGGGGAATAGAAACAATCACAACATGTTGTTCCATGAGAACCTATTGATGACACTACTATTACATAAGAACCAACAGTCGAAGAAGAGTTGGAAGAAGAAAAATAATTTTCTAATCCATAAGAATATGTTTATGATGATTTTGTTACACAAGAACCATCAATTGAGGTAAAGCAACAAGAGAAGAAAAGGTATCAAAAGGAGGATGTTGAAAGGACATCTAAAACAAATCACATTAAAATTGAAGATTTGATGAGGGTACTAGAGGAGTGGGATGAATTAGTGCTCTTTCCAAAATTTGAAGTCATTTTCCTAAAGAAGAACAAGGAAATTGTCAATAATATTAAGAAGGAATGGGCTAATAAACTAATAATTGCAAAATTTGTGAAAATTGAGAAGGTGAGGAATCAAGCAATGAAACATGTGAAGGAACAACGAGGAGATGTCAAATTGTTAGAATAAGAAAATGAGCTCATTAATGCATATTGTGTGCTAGTATTCCTTCTCCTTCTTATCCTTTATATTTAGAAGAAAAACATTATCTCTTCAAGTTAATAACCATGAAGGAAAAGTGACCATATAAGACAAGGAATGATAGAAGAATTCTTGGAAACATTTCAAAGTGTTGAATTCTCATAGAAAAATTTATTGTGTGAGATGTACCTAAATGATTTCACTCGCTTTGGGGAAAAATGATTCAATCTGACACCCTATGTGGGAGATGTACAACTTTGGGCATCTATTTTGTCTGTGCAAAGTAAGATAGGCTTGAAATATTCCCATGATATTGTAACAAATAACGAAGAATGGGTATAGTTGTTTTTAGAGGAGAACTTGGTTAAAATGAAGTTGTTGTACACAATTAAAATAAAACATGGTGGTTCTTAGTCACTTGTATGTTTTAACCTCATACATAAATTACTTGCATACGAATTCTAAAACACATAAAATACAAAATGCGAGAGAATAACACATAAAACACATATACATAGAGATTTTCCTTGGATCCCAAAATTGGGACTACTAGCTTGATTTTTCATTATATTCCTTTCAATGTTATAATACATATTTATACATGTTGAAGCATCCAATACCATGGACCGAAAACCATCGTGTCCAATACCATGGAACGAAAACCATCACACATAAAAGACATGTGTGAAAATCATGCAAAAAACCATAGGTGGGTCCGCCCAACCTAACATAGGGTCCAAAACCAAAATTTTCCAGGGAGCTACCCTAGACTCCATAAAGTGGGGTTATGGTAACCCCTCAAACCCCCTATGACCTCCCCCCTTCTGACCCCTAGTTAACTACGTGGGCTAGTCGTGGAAAGAATATAACACAACACAACATTCTCCCACTTGTTGTTTTCTTTCCATAGGGGGCTACAAGAGAGCTTAGTCATTTATCAAGCCCTACATCGCCAATTGTTTCTCTACAACAAGAGAACTTCTCAAAGCTCACAGATTTCATCAATGTCACTGTAGTATTCTTCAAAGTGTCCACCTTTACCAGCAACACCTTTTTGTCTTCTATCATATTCCTCACAAAGTGATACTGAACATCAATGTGCTTTGTCTTTGAATGATATGCGGGGTTCTTTGCCAAGAAAATTGCATTATGGCTGTCATAGTCTATCCTTTTAGCTTCCTATACTAACCCCATACTTGAACACAATCTCTGCAACCAAACTGCTTCCTTGCTTGCATGAGTGGTTGCCATGTATTCTGCCTTTGTAGTTGATAGTGCCACTACAAATTGTTTCTTACTCATCCAACTGACTGCACCTCCAAATA
>APFE031651712.1:54381-127613 GCA_000404065.3 Pinus taeda
GTCCAAGCCTTTGATGCCATAGCATGGTCTTCTCTCCAGAGACCACTAGATTTTCTGCTCCATTTTCAGGAACCATAGAACTATTGCACCCGTGAACAACAGTGCTACCTTGCAGCTTGTACAGAGTTCCAATCCGAACTCCCCGCATCAATACCAGTGCTCCTCGAACCATCTTGCAGGTATCCTTCTCGAACACTGTCTTTACACCTGTATCATCCAACTTGCTTACAGAAATCAGATTTCTGGCCAACGCAGGAATATGCAGAACACCCGGAAGGGTTCTAACCCTTCCACCTTGCAACTTCAACTTTACTTTTCCACGACCAATGATTCTAGCCTTCCTATCATCTCCTAAGAAGACATCACCACCATCATTTTTCTCATACTCGCAGAACCACTCTCTATGGGGAGTGAAGTGAAAGGATGCACCTGAGTCAATCAACCATGCCTCATGATCTACATGTGTACTTGAAGAAGCTAAGTACACATCCCCACCTTCATCTGAGGTGGTTTTCGCCTCTACAGAAGGGGCATCATCAGATCCCTTTCCTTTATCAAGAACTTTAGATTTACATTCCCTTTTGTAGTGCCCTTCTTTTCTGCATTTCCAGCACACCACCTTTACAGGTTTTCCTGGAGATTTAGATCTCCCTATAGATTTAGATTTCCCACTTGACTTATTTTTGTTTCTATTCTAGGACTGTCCTCATACAGACAAGGCATCACCATTCTAGCTCTCCATATTTTTCTGTCTCATCTCCTCCATCAGCAAGGATGAGACTATTTCATCAAACTGCAAGGTAGTTGCATTGCTACCTATTGCAATAACCAGACTATCCCATAAATCTAGTAGAGAGCATAACAAACTGATGCACTTATCTTCATCTGAAATTTTAATATCAACAGATGCTAACTGAGTTACCACAGTATTAAATGCATTTAGATTCTTTGTCATTAAGTATCCATCTTTCATCCTCAGGTTATACAGCTTTTTCTACAGGAACAATTTATTCACTATAGACTTAGATTGGTACAAAGTCCCTAACTTGTCCCACAAAGCCTTCACCGTAGCTTCCCCTGACACATTCAACAATACTAAATCTGAGACACACAATCATATTGTGCTATTTGCCTTCCGATCCAACTTCTTCCTTTCTTGATTAGACACTCCGGTTGGTTTAGTACCCAGATCTACTATGATCCACTGATCTTTATCCACCAATAGATCCTCCATCTTGAGTTTCCACAACTCAAAACTCTGACCATTAAATTTCTCGATCTCTATCTTTCCACTGCTCACCATCGTCTTTCACCACCAGAATCAATCTCACAGATCTCCCACTGAAGAAGGTCTACCATAGGCCTGAGCGAAACCCCTCAACAACAAAGGCATCCCCTTGAAGCCAAAACTCCTCTGATACCAAATGTAGGTTTTAACCCCATATAGAAATTTCCTGCATATGAATTCTAAAACACATAAAATACAAAATGCGAGAGAATAACACATAAAACACATATACACAAAGATTTTCCCCTCGATCCCAAAACTGGGACTACCAGCTTTATTTTTCATTATATTCCTTTCAATGTTATAATACATATTTATACATGCTGAAGCATCCAATACCATGGACCGAAAACTATCGTGTCCAAAAAACGTGTGCGAAAATCATGCACAAAATCGTAGGTGGGTCCGCCCAACATAACATAGGGTCCAAAACCAAAATTATCTGGGGTGCTACACTGGACCCCATAAAGTGGGGTTATGGGTACCCTCAAACCCCCTCTCACCTGCCCCCTTCTGACCCTTAGTTAACTACGTGGGCTAGTCATGGAAAGAATATAATAAAACCCAACATCACTAATATACAAGGAATGAGAATTGATGCCTTAGAAGGAAGCAAGTTGAGATGGGATCTTTCCCAAAAAGAATTGAAGAAGAGAGACCCCTATTCTTATCAGAGTTTTGAACAATCACCTTCCACAATCCATAAGTATGTTGATTAAATTAGGAGAAGTGGTTCACGATAGATAGGACTTATATTAGAGTTGTTATTTTGTTACCCACCCATCAGTATCAACATCCATATAGTATTACTAATAAGTTTCGGGAGGTAGAATTTGTTATTTCTCAAGGATACATGGTCAAAGTTGAATACATGGTAGGAACTTACAACCTCACACAACTTCACTTCAGCATGTCAGGCATCAATGACATGAGTTTGCATGAGGACATGCATAACCTTAAGCTAAGGGGACATGTTGCGTGACAAAATTTTCATCCTTTTCCTAGTTATTTCCCTATTATTTTTATCCCTTTTTGACCAACATGACCATACATTATTACTATAACAACTCTTATTCACCTAAGTATGTCATTTTTCACTTGTAATTCTCTTAGTCTAATTCTACTTGTAATTTGACATTAGAACTACTGTATTAGGGTGTTTTTTATCGTAAAAATAATGTACAGGTTGTTTCAGGTTTGGATGTTTAGTCAAAGCTTGTTGTTACAGGATTACATTTCAGTTCCTTTACCAATATGGATTAATTAATGTTCCAAGAGCTATTGTTCTTACATTGATAGTCTCTTAAGAATTCGTTTCCTTTCCTAATTAGACTGGATCTAGGAGAGCACCAAATTCAAAAGAAAAAACTCGTCACTTGGAAATATTTGTGGATTATTCAGATTGTTTGGTTGAGATCTTTTCTAACTCTATTAGTAATTAAAGGAAAATATTATAGCTTTACCCCTTCCATGGAAATCGTTGTGTAATTGTTAAGATATCATTTTATTTTAAGATCACATGAGAATCGAAAGATTCTCAAGATGATATTCTCATTATAATTGAGATCTATAAAAGAGAATACTATTTTCCCACTAGGGATAGAGAAGAGAATTGAATAATAGGATTGGAAATGGGAAACACTGGAGCTTTATAATCCTTATACATTCATTAATACAAATCTCAACTTTGTGGTTCAATATTTTCCTCTGCATAGTTTGTGTGTTTTTTATTGCACCACCCCTATTACGGAGGAAGGGCCCTCCTTCTTAGTAGGGAACCCTAGTTAGTTAGAGTGGAATACACAATTTCATATACATTTCTTAGTTATGTGATTGTTGTTACGGTTAATTCTGTGTGTAATTTAATTAATTGCGGTAAGCTTTGGATGGCGTTACAAATTAATTCCTAGAACAATCCCTCACTTTATTGTGGTACTGAATTATTTTCTTTGTTGTTACCATTTGGATTTCACTTCCTTTTATGTGTGCAAATTAACTAAGTGATGGTTTTGAGAATTGATGTGAGAATGGTTAAATGAAAGATTGCATAAATATTTATCAATTATGTGATTGTTGTTATTTTATTGCTACAGTTAATTCTATGTGTAATTTAATTAAAAGCAGTAAGATTTGGTATGGTGTGACAACTTAATTCTTGGAGTGGTCCCTCAGTTTAGTGTGGCAGTGAACTATTTTCTTCGTTGTTACAATTTTGATTACACTTCCTTTTCTGTGGGAATATTGAATGAGTGATGGTTTACAGGAGTGCTGTGAAAGTGGTTGAATGACAGGTTACATAAATATTTCTGAGTTATGTGATTTTTGCTACTACTGATGTTACAGTTCATTCAATTTGCAATTTAATTAATTGCAGTAAGCTTTATAAGGTGTGAAAGATTAAGTCCTACACTGGTCCATCAGTTTGTTGTAATAGTGAATTATTTGATTTGTTGTTACAGTTGGGATTACACTTCCTTTTATGCGTGCACATTGAAGGAGTGATGGTTTTCAAAAGTGTTGTGAGAGTGGTTGAATGAAATATTGCATAAACATTTCTCAGTTATGTGATTTTTACTACTATTGATGTTACAGTTGATTCTTTGTGTAATTTAATTAAATGTAGTAGGATTTTAATGGTGTTATGAAACCCACTCACAAAAAAATAGAAAATATAGTTGAATGGCTTAGAATTCGGCCTCTTTGAGGGGGAAACCTCCTTTACATTACATAAATGAACAATTCTTAGATGATACAAATGACAAGACCATCTTTCTATATATAGGAGTCTAAGGGGTCATAATATAATCAGAGCCAACATTACAATAATAATGTAAGGGCACAATAATAACAATATGGCGACTACATGGGTACAACAATATAATAAGAGGGTTGTACTAATAACAATAAGGGGTTACACTAGTGGTATAGGGGCCTAACATGCCCCTCTCCTTCGAAAAGTGTTGTCCTCAACACTTGAGTAATTCTTGATGCTTATATATAAAATTATTATCCTCCTATGTGGAATCTTCAACGGGTAAGTTCTTCCACTTGATTAGGTACTCTCAAATTGATTGATTTCGTAGTGGTCAAGTGCTTTAAAACTTACATTGATCTCTAATCTTAATGGTAATTTGATCTAAATACATAGTGTTTATTGTGCTCACATGCTAATGGTATTTCTCATGGCTCATCAGTTGTAATTAGACACTTTGGAATGTTACAAATACGTCATTTGGGTCACAATTCTATGGTTACAAACTACCCAACTATAAATGGTGATAAATTGATGTTATATGGATGACATTTTAATGTTACATATGTGTAAGTAGTCCACATTCAACTTTGTTGTCTTCATTGTCCTTAGTAACAACAAGTTTGAATACTTCCTTTATTCATCACTACAGACGCATAACTCTTTGTTGTCCCAAACATAGTTAATACTATTGGTGTATGATCTCTTAATTGTGGAATGGTCTCATGATGATGATAATGAACTCTCAATCTCCGATTCTCATGAATACAATGAATGAATGATCTAATTCCTTACTTGTATGGATAATTTATGAATCATTTTCTATTTTTATTGTGCCATTGTATATATTATTCACTAGCATCTCATGTTATATGGTTAGTTGAGAAAGATTTATCTTTCATTTCTCAAGTATAATTTCATTGCATGAATATGCAGAGTTGTTTAATTAAAATCATTCAAAATTTGATAATAATTCATGGTTTGTTTGACTATTCACACACTTATCCCTGAACTTTTACATTGATAGTGAGTAGTTTCAAATCACTAGTCTTCATTGAGGAACTTGCCTTCATTACTCAATGACCTAGCTTAGCTCGATCTTCAAGTATATCCCCCTAGACAAGGATATCCCTCTTGTAGTCTAAAGAGTGAGAGAAGGCCACCAAGGTGACATTGGGTGGCTTGCTTAAGAGCTGCCTTTTAGGCATTCTAGGTGGTGTCAAGACCTTTTTTCTTTCTATGAGAGTGTTTGAGTGAAGATACAATTTACTAAATGCTTACAAGAAAATAAGTTTCCTTTATTTCCATCACCTAAACTACTTTGAACAAAATCATGTGCTTTGAATAAAATATAATTTTGATAAATAATTAATTCAATAAAATTAAAAACATAAGATTATTATTATTATTGGTATTTTTTTGTATATGATAAAATAGACAACTATAGTGAGTTTGTACTTGAGGATCGATTCTATCCACTAAAACAATCACCTCCAAGTGTACCCACATTGCCTCACACGTGGAAAGCTGAGCTAATCAAAGTTTAAACCAATAACATCATAAGAAATGCCTTAACAAACCACTCTATCATCAACTAATCTACACCATGGGGCAAATTAAAACTAACTTTTAATATTAAAAAATATAGCCAATTTATTTTATTTGAAAATCAATTTTAATATCTAATTTCAGGAAACTCCATAAAATAAAATTTAATATGAAAAATGTTAAGCAAAATAAAGTTGGGTTAAATTATAAAAATAAAAATAAGTAAAGTGAATTATAAAATTAATAATTATAATTATAATTAATAATTAAATCATCTTACTCCTAATTTACAAGTGCTAAAGGGATAAAATCTCTTCATATACAAAATTTTTTCGTGAAAAGAGATTTGATCCCTTTTGTCGTTGGTAAATAAAAAATTAAGATAGATTCAACCTAGTTTTATTTCAATTTATGTAACTAAAAGTAAAGAATTATTATTTGAATGAAAGTTACTTTCAAAAATATTTCTAATTTGCTCAATTTTAAAATAAAATAATTAATTTATCTTTAATCTAAAACCACAGATGACTTTGAAAAATACATATAAATAACCAAAAATAGTTTTATATTAATTAAAATAAAATAAATTTCAATTAATTGGAAGTTAAAATAATACTATTTGAATGAAAATTTTCTTTCTACTTTCAAAGAGTATAATTTTTTTTTTAATTATTTTGTTTATACTTTTTCTTGGTGTAATCATGGTGGTACTTTGCTTTTATATTAATCATATATATGTAGGTAAAAAAAAATATGTTTGGTGGCCTCAACCTGCTCAAGGGAAACTAGTTTTGTTGGCCAATGATCAACATCGTATATCGTCCAAAATTTAAACAGTGTGAGAATATCCATCCATGATAAATAAGCTATTGTATATACTATATGTTTAATCATTCTACTATCAAAGTAAATGATATTCGACTATATCATTATAGTAACAAGAAAATGCATTAATTCCTATCTAATATTCATTCAGTCATCTAATGATTCAATGGGATGTGGCTCCTTAGCACTCAACCTAAGAATTTCATTCTGCAATAGGCTCTGAATTTGTTTCTCCATTCAGCCTAAGCGGACATTCAAATGATATTGCTGCACCTATACAACCCAAGTCTCCCTTTGAATATCCTTTAAGCTTAGCCCATTTTTTTGTTTTTGTTGTGGTTCCTCCATATTCATGTTTGTTGTCATGGCCCTAAGCAACAAGTTCTTCATCACCTAGTAAAGTTCAATTGTCTATCTAACTAGCGTTTTCTGGCCCCAAGTGTGTCTTGGATCTACAAGCAAGGGATCCCAGACTTCCATTGGAAGTGGATTTGTTGCTACCTTGGCATTTAGCTCTGCCTCCCTTGTTGAAATTATGGCCTTAGCCTGTGTTCGAGTTCCCCCATGGTATGCATTCACGAGGTTATGCATGTTTTACTCTACAATTTTCCTACCCCTCTTCCATTGGCTCTTGCTGGTCGAGGCCACCGATGTTTTCTTTCTATTGTTTGTCTATTTGCAATCATGACGACCCCCTCTTCTTCCCGACCCCACTTCTGCCTTCACCATTTTTCTTTCACTTAGAGTTTCTTATAGCCACAACCACTCACGATTTCTATCGTTGTCTCGAAGCAGGAGCGCTAGAGTCAGAAGGTCAGGAAAATTAAATAAACTTGTAAGATTAGCATAAGAAGAAACATTATAACCAAACCATATGTCAATATTGACCTTTGACCATTCCATGTGAAGCACCATTACAGAGTCTCAAGTTTGGGTCTGAGGGATGTGACCTGAATTCCCCCCAGTCCCTCCATGGCTTGCTTTCAACCTTACTGTGCCTATATGTAAGTGGATTTCATCCCTCTACCTCTTAATTCCCCACTTAGTGCAACTAGCCCACTGGTTTCCTAGCTTAGGCTCAACAACAACCAAGTTGACAGACAAGCAAGATTTGAGATGCTCAGGAGAAAGGATGCAAGTAGTTGACCTAGTTCTAACTAATATTATAGGCCCTTCGAGGTCTAGAGCCCCCGATTTATCCCTCTAGGACTTATGTTGTCATGTCATCCAATGGTTATTACAATTAATTAATTAAATATACCAGAAACAGTAATAGTAATCACCTAACTGAGAAATATTTATGTAATCATTTATTTAGTTACTCTCATAGAACTCTTGAAAATGATCACTCATTCAATCTACACACGTAAAAGGAAATCCAATCCAAATTGTAATAAAAAAGCAAATAATTCATTGCCACACTAAAACGAGGAACTAGTCTAAGACTTAAGTTATCACACCATCCAAAGCTTACTACAATTAATTAAATTACACATAGAATTAATTGTAACAACAATAATAACAACATAACTAAGAAATAATTATGCAATCTATCATTCAACCACTCTCACATCACTCCTCAAAATCATCACTTAGTTAAATAAGTGGCCATACTTCTTCATCCTTCTTCCATTCATCCATTTCTTTGTTTATCCAATCTAGTTGGATAATAGAAATAGCACAAAACAATGCTTCCACATCCTCATCCTTTCTTGAGAGTACATCTGCAACAAATTTTTGCTTCCCTTTTCTATAGACGATGTCAAAGTCATAAATCAACATATTTGTGACTCATTTTTTTTGTTCTTCTAAATAGAATAATTGTTCTAAAAAGTATTTAAGACTATCATGATCCTTTTTTACCTTGAAGTGTCTTCCCATTCAGTAAGGTCGCCATTTCTTAAGTGCATATAGCATTGCCAACATTTCCTTCTCATAAATAGCTTGCTTGAAATGTAGCAATAAAAATACCAAATCACCTACATCAAAACAATTTTCACTACGATGTTGATCTACCTATTGTTTCATTCGATTTTGCACCAAAGTGGCGTTATCCTTTAAAAGTTGGAGAACTTGTTGTTGATGCTTGATGTGTTCTTTCACTACTTGAACCTTTTTCTTCTTGATATGTGCTTTTATCTTTAAAGTTTGAGGAGTGGTAATTTCTTCCAATCCTTTACTATATATGGTTAGAATCATTTCTTGATGCTCGATGTGATCTTTCACTTCTGGAACATTTTTCTTCTTGATATGCCCTTTTATCTTGATAGTTTGAGGAGTGGTAATTCCGACCAATGAAGTACAAGATATGGTTGGATTCATTTCTTCTTTCTCAGTGTGATCTTTCACTTCTTGCCAATTCTTTACAAGATATGGTCTGATTCATTCCTTCTTTCTCTGGGGTGGTGTCCTAGCGTATATCCTCTTCTTTTGATGTTTCTTGATTCGTTTCCTCCTCCTCTTCATATTCTATGTAAAATAATTTCTTCTCAGCACACCTATGATCTTTAGTGCATTTTCTATCACAATTGTAAGAAAGCCCTCTTTCTCTTTTTTCTTCCAATTGTTGTGGTGTAACCCTTGTAGGTTATGGAAGGCTAGGAGAAACAACACTTCCATCTTTATAGTTGTGAGGGGTATGCTTCCTGGTTTCCATAATAATGCTTTCCACTATGTCACAAAACCCTTTTACTCTTTCTAATTGTTGTGGTGTTACTCTAAAGAAGGTGTTGCTCTTTGTATCCTCATAATGTGCTATCATTTCCTCCGTGAAAATTGACCACGTAAAAAGTTGTTTATGAGAACAAAGCCCTCTATACTAGAAAAATTGATCCATTTCTAAATATGAAAATGCAATACATACCTTTTGTAACCGTGATACACCATGTAGATCAAAATATTGCTCCATCTGAAGTATCCAATTTACTGGATCCTTGCCATCAAACTTCCTCATCTTGCTTTTTCTTGATTTTAGGAGCTCGATCTTGAAATGACTGTAAGTCTATACTTTCAGATCTTTAAGCTCTGAACTTGCGACCTGATGTAGCCCTCTGAGTACTCTTTCAAACTCCACAAGTCTTATCAGAATTTGATTCTCCAAGAAAGAGTTATAGCCAATCTCCTAAGATGACCTGATTATATAATGTTTCAGTAGAGTGAACTTGTATGACGTGCTACGCGTCACTGTTTTGACCTTCAGATCTGAAAACTATGCACAGAAAACTGCAGTCTGTCCTTTTTCCATAACTTCTTATGAAATTTCAATTGGTTTCTCAGAGAGAAAACCATCTTTCTATATACTTATGTGTGTAAATTGAATGAGTGATGGTTTTCAGGAGTGTTGTGAGAGTGGTTGAATGATAGATTGCATAAATATTTCTTAGTTATGTTGTTATTATTGTTGTTACAATTAATTCTACGTGTAATTTAATTAATTGTAGTAAGCTTTGGATGGTGTGATATCTTAAGTCTTAGACTAGTTCCTCATTTTAGTGTGGCAATGAATTATTTGCTTTGTTATTACAATTTGGATTGGATTTCCTTTTACGTGTGTAGATTGAATGAGTGATCATTTTCAAGAGTTCTATTAGAGTAACTGAATAAAAGATTACATAAATATTTCTCAGTTAGGTGATTACTATTACTGTTTCTGGTATATTTAATTAATTAATTGTAGTAAACATTGGATGACATGACAACATAAGTCCTAGAGGGAGAAATCGGGGGCTCTAGACCTCGAAGGGCCTATAATATTAGTTAGAACTAGGTCAACTACTTGCATCCTTTCTCCTGAGCATCTCAAATCTTGCTTGTCTATCAACTTGGTTGTTGTTGAGCCTAACCTAGGAAACGAGTGGGCTGGTTGCACTAAGGGGGGAATTAAGAGGTAGAGGGATGAAATCACTTACATATAGGCACAGTAAGGTTGAAAGCAAGCCATGGAGGGACTGGGGGAAATTCAAGTCACATCCCTCAGACCCAAACTTGAGACTCTGTAATGGTGCTTCACATGGAATGGTCGAAGCTCAATATTGACATATGGTTTGGTTATAATGTTTCTTCTTATGCTAATATTACAAGTTTATTTAATTTTCCTTCCCTTCTGATTCTAGCGCTCCTGCTTCGGGACAACGAGAGAAATCGCGAGTGGTTGTGGCTATAAGAAACTCCGAGTGAAAGAAAAATGGTGAAGGCAGAAGTGGGGTCAGGAAGAAGAGGGGGTCATCATGCTTGCAAATAGACAAACAATCAAAAGAAAACATTGGTGGCCTCGACCAGCAAGAGCCAATGGAAGAGGGGTAGGAAAATTGTAGAGTAAAACATGTATAACCTCGTGATAGCATACCATGGGGGAACTCCAACACAGGCTAAGGCCATAATTTCAACATGGGAGGCAGAGCTAAATGCCAAGGTAGTAGCAAATCCACTTCCAATGGAAGTCAGGGATCCCTTGCTTGTAGATCCAAGACACACTTGAGGCCGGAAAACGCTATTTAGATAGACAATCCAACTTTACTAGGTGATGAAGAACCTGTTGCTTAGGGCCATGACAACAAACAGGAATATGGAGGAACCACAACAAACACAACAAAATGGGCTAATATTAAAGGATATTCAAAGGGAGACTTGGGTTGTATAGGTGCAACAATATCATTTGAATGTCCGCTTAGGCTGAATGGAGAAACAAATTCAGAGCCTGTTGCATAATGAAATTCTTAGGTTCAGTGCTAAGGAGCCACATCCCATTGAATCTTTAGATGACTGAATGAATATTAGATAGGAATTAATGCATTTTTTTGTTACTATAATGATATAGTCGAATAGCATTTACTTTGATATTAGAATGATTAAACATATAGTATATACAATAGCTTATTTATCACGGATGGATATTCTCACACTGTTTAAATTTTGGACGTTATATGATGTTGATGAGTGGCCAACAAAACTAGTTTCCCTTGAGCAGGTTGAGGCCACCAAACATATTTTTTGTTATGTACATATATATGATTAATATAAAAGCAAAGTACCACCAAGGTTACATTAAAAAAAAGTCTAAACAAAATAATTAAAAATATTTTTATACTCTTTGAAAGTAGAAAGAAAATTTTCATTCAAATATTATTATTTTAACTTTCAATTAATTGAAATTTATTTTATTTTAATTAATATAAAACTATTTTTGGTTATTTATATGTATTTTTCAAAGTCATCTGTGGTTTTAGATTAAAGATAAATTAATTATTTTATTTTAAAATTGAGCAAATTAGAAATATTTTTGAAAGTAACTTTCATTCAAATAATAATTCTTTACTTTTAGTTACATAAATTGAAATAAAACTAGGTTGAATCTATCTTAATTTTTTATTTACCAACGACAAAAGGGATCAAATCTCTTTTCACGAAAAAATTTTGTATATGAAGAGATTTTATCCCTTTAGCACTTGTAAATTAGGAGTAAGATGATTTAATTATTAATTATAATTATAATTATTAATTTTATAATTCACTTTACTTATTTTTATTTTTATAATTTACCCCAACTTTATTTTTCTTAACATTTTTCATATTAAATTTTATTTTATGGAGTTTCCTGAAATTAGATATTAAAATTGATTTTCAAATAAAATAAATTGGCTATATTATTTAATATTAAAAGTTAGTTTTAATTTGCTCCATGGTGTAGATTAGTTGATGATAGAGTGGTTTTTTAAGGCATTTCTTATGATGTTATTGGTTTAAACTTTGATTAGCTCAGTTTTCCACGTGTGAGGCAATGTGGGTACACTTGGAGGTGATTGTTTTAGTGGATAGAATCGATCCTCAAGTACAAACTCACTATAGTTGTCTATTTTATCATATACAAAAAAATACCAATAATAATAATAATCTTATGTTTTTAATTTTATTGAATTAATTATTTATCAAAATTATATTTTATTCAAAGCACATGATTTTATTCAAAGTAGTTTAGGTGATGGAAATAAAGGAAACTAATTTTCTTGTAAGCATTTAGTAAATTGTATCTTCACTCAAACACTCTCATAGAAAGAAAAAAGGTCTTGACACCACCTACAATGCCTAAAAGGTAGCTCTTAAGCAAGCTACCCAATGTCACCTTGGTGGCCTTCTCTCACTCTTTAGACTACAAGAGGGATATCCTTGTCCAGGGGGATATACTTGAAGATCGAGCTAAGCTAGGTCATTGAGTAATCAAGGCAAGTTCTTCAACGAAGACTAGTGAATTGAAACTACTCACTATCAAAGTAAAAGTTCAGGGATAAGTGTGTGAATAGTCAAACAAACCATGAATTATTATCAAATTTTGAATGATTTTAATTAAACAACTCTGCATGTTCATGCAATGAAATTATACTTGAAAAATGAAAGATAAAGCTTGCTCAACTAACCATATAACATGAGATGCTAGTGAAGAATATATACAATGGCACAATAAAAATAGAAAATGATTCATAAATTGTCCATACAAGTAAGGAATTAGATCATTCATTCATTGATTCATGAGAATTGGAGATTGAGAGTTCATTATCATCATCATGAGACCATCCCACAATTAAGAGATCATACACCAATAGTATTAACTATGTTTGGGACAACAAAGAGTTATGCATTTGCAGTGATGAATAAAGGAAGTATTCAAACTTGTCGTTGTTACTAAGGACAATGAAGACAGCAAAGTTGAATGTGGACTACTTACACATATGTAACATTAAAATGTCATCCATATAACATCAATTTATCACCATTTATAGTTGGGTAGTTTGTAACCATAGAATTGTGACCCAAATGATGTATTTGTAACATTCCAAAGTGTCTAATTACAACTGATGAACCATGAGAAATACCATTAGCATGTGAGCACAATAACCACTATGTATTTAGATCAAATTACCATTAAGATTAGAGATCAATGTAAGTTTTAAAGCACCCCTAAACAATAAGAAATTCAATATGTCAACATCAAATATTTAAGAATTGTGTGCATTGTCTAAATTGTGTGCAGCGTGCACACAATAGTGGCATTATTGGGTTTCAATAACTATCTCATTATGTGTGTTAGGATGTATCATTTAAAATTAGAAAGGCATCGTACATCTACAAAAAGGCAAGAAGTTAGTAAACCATCAAGACAATCTTAAAAATAATGAATTGTTAGCCTTATGAACCAAGCCATTTCACATTCCCATGCATTGATTTGCATAAGGGTGTGGTTAAAATGTCAAATTTGTTCAGAAAATGTAAGAAATAAATGTATCAAGAACAAAATTCAACCATGATGCAAATTTGTAAACCCTTTTCACAATTATTTATAAGGAGCTTAAACATCAAGGTGTTTCATGCATTCATGTACTCATGTAAAGGTTAAGAGTGTTTACTATGCCATAGATATGTTACTTAGATCTATCAAATCCAACATGAACAAGTAAAAATATGATATTGTGTCCTTACAATTAAATTCTAATCATTCTTAATTTACGTTAATCATTTTTAATTTTGTCACTTATTATCTAGCCATATATTTTAGTCCTAGACTAAATTAGTCATTTAAGTTAGTCACTTTTAGTTGAGTCACTTAATATCTATTCATATATTTTATCCCTATACTAAATTAGTCATTTAATTTAGTCATTTTTAGTTCGGTCCTGTAGTGGCCAATCTAGGGTGCCAGATTAGACTAAATTTAATGTCAACCAAGGTAGGTAAACTTAGAGGCACGAGTCTAAAGTCTATAGACCTAAAAGGATCTCATCTACCTGACTAAGTGTCTACTGTGATAGGCTACAATGCTCCTCTACAGGAGATTGAAATATGTTTCATTTCACACTTTAAACACTCAGATCATCTAGTTTAATTAATTGTTCTAAAGAAACAGTGTGTTACTAGTCTGAGTTTTCAACCCTCTTACAAGGATATCATTCACAAAAGCTCTTTCTAGCTAACACACTAAGCATTCATGAAAACTAAAAAAACTCTTTTAAGCACACTAAAACTCAAATGCATGAAAACGGAGTCCACAGAGATACTTCGAAATTCAATGGTCGATTAAATCTTTTACAAGATCTTGTTCAATAATCTAGCAATTGAATTTTCAAGCTATCACCATGAATCATACAATAATACTTGCAAGAACTTCTAATGGAATTAATAAACTCACAGGCAAGAAAATAACACCAAACGTTATTCAACGCTATTCAGATCTGAACGTTAAACGCTACGGAAATGAAAACAAAAGTATACTAATCTCCATGTAGGGCCCGTCCACGCTTCAATGGCACATTTAGGAAACTTCAGATGATGAAAATGTTAACGCATAAGCACTGTAATGGTGAAACGATGCCTGTAATTAAGTTCTGGAAATCAAATTATATGCAAGAACAACGTTCTGGAAAATACAATACGCAGTCTTTTAATCTGTTTGTCTACTATCCCCTGTTCACTAACTTTCCTTCCAGTCTATAGTCGAATGTACATACATTATCATGCAGTTTCTGCTTTTACAATAAAAAAGTCGATTTTTTTTTTCTAATCTTAACTGATTTCCAAAACAAAACAAAATCAGTTTAGGTAACTTTGGCTTTTTGCTTCTTTTATGACCAAAAAGGCTGGGTTTGACCATCATTGACCATGTATCCAGGAGCTTTAGATTCATTGTTGAATAGATCTTTCACCGTGTATGTACATCCTAGATCACGTCCCTATCCTCTATTTTCATTTTCCTGCCATGCCACGTGTCACAACATAAACCAATTATAGGAAGTCATGACATCCCGTAATTTTGTTGAAAATTTCTAATTTTTAACATAAAAATTCACAAATTAAATTTAATGTAAAATAACAACTATAATGCTTTGACTAATCAATTTCAAAGGACTATGAGGGGTTTATGGGAGAAAATGATAGACAAATGATGGATTTCTAGAAGAAAAGGATGGCAATGAAATGGTACCAACATCTCCCCAAAGCTCAATGATTTATCATGGCCTCATGCTAATCTTGATGTGCTTCCTTTATATTCTGTTCTTGCTTGTGCCTCTGCCGCTTATAGCAATGCGTCTATATTCTTCTGAGCTTGGGCATTCTTCTGAATATGGAGCTCATGTTTCATATTCTTGTATTTTTCTTTGAGAGCTTTCTTCTGAGTGTACCATTTTGTCGCCCATTTGCATATTTTGGTCTGTTCATTCTTAAGTTCTTTGATTTACTCCATTTTCTCATTTTTCTGCTGAGTCTTCTTGGTTTGAGCTCTCAACATTTCATTCTCCTTCTTGATGACCTTCTCTAACATGTTTGCTTCCATAAATTCCTCTTTTATCTCTTCAATTTGTTTCTCTAACCTTCTCTGTTTCTTGTTTGCATGTGTTGGCTCTTTCTTTGTTCCCTTGTTACTCTCGACTTCCATTTCTACTTCTTGTTCTGGCTGTGAATGAGCATTGCTTTCAATTTCCATTGGTGCATTTGCATTTGACTTTGGTTGATCATCTTGTTTTTGGTTCTTTTGTATTCTCCTTGATCTTCTAGTATAAGTAGTGAAGATTTTGTCTTTTTCAACTTTCTTGGCAGTTTCTTGCCTTATCCTTCTTGTCCTTACACTACTGCTATGTGGAGGGCTCAGGGATTTCCTCATCAATATCAAGCATAAACTCTATACGCTCTTGTTGTTCCTGTTCATCTTCTCCATCTTTAATTTGATTAGCAATCAAAAATTCTTTCCATGTTTTTCCCCTCCTCTGCAACTCAAATTCAATTATAATTTTAATCAACCCAAAATGATACAGACTCGTATCTTCATTACCCTTTTGCTTCTAAATGGTTTTTGACATTTTAGTCAAACTCTGTAAGAGGAAATAGGGCAGATTGATGGTGCATTGGCCTTTTAAGTGAAACAGGAGTTTGATGTGATATAGGTATACTATGTTGTAACGCCCTTCACATGTAACAAATTTCTGAATAATGTATGCCATTTCATTCCATGGGTGCATTAGCTAGCTTCTAGGGACACCCTTTTTCCAGTTGACAGAGGAAACCCTTGACCTAGACATAAACTGAGTCCATGATTTTTCCTTAAATTGTTTTGTTTTGAAATATTTTTCCCCTTCTGGACTGAATCCCAATGTTTGTGCTATGGTATCCTCTGAAATTCTAAAAGAGAAGTTTCCTATCAATGCTTTCTCTCCATTGAATGTGAATGCAAACTGCTTTGTCACTTCTTCATTGTTTCCATTGAATTTCTCTAGAGAAGATAACCAGTAATTTTCCCTTAAAATCGTGACACAGTCATCATCATATTATGAACTATCAAATGTTTCAGGCTCTGCTCTATTGGTCATTTTGAAAAGGAAATTTCTGTTCTAACCCTTTTGTTTATGCTCAACAATTCAATAAGGGTTTCTCAATTTGTTATCTCTTTTCTACGCTCCACTTAACCGACCTGGTAACGCCCTCTATTCTTGGGGTCTCCTTCTTCAATTTCTTGGGAAGCGACTTGATTAACGTCGTTGGATTATGGGCGGAGGCAGAAACTCGTGGTAAGCCTATTTGCTATGCTCTCCCTTTGTAGCGCCTGTTTTCTTGGCCTTCTTTGAAAACTCAGAGTTTGAATCACTAATATGGTAACGCACTTTATGAACTGAGAGTTTTATAAGGTGAAACTTAACAACCGACCTTTCCCCAATTACTATAATGATAATGCAGAGTTGGAAGCGTATTCACATCATAAAGACAAAGGAGCGGTACTGGTTTGCATAGGTACAATCATGAGAATGCCATATACATATAAAGAGTGTTGTAGTGATGATAACGGATATATGTTGCATGAGTCGACTTGGGTTAAACAATTGTTTTATAGCTCCAACATTCAGAAATGAATGAAATCATTTAACACGTGTCTTTCCAATGATTTACCACTTGTCTTTCCAATGAAACAGACTTATCCATTACTTGTTGGTACTTGGCCGATTGAAAAATGATGGATCTATGACAAGGTTTGATGGCCGATTTAAAAATGAGGAGTTGATGACAAGGTTTGAAGAGTGGTGTAGGAAAAGATTTGGAAAATGTAGTAGGAATATGGCAATAGGCTAAAGTGTGATGGGAAATGATAGCAGAGTTGAGTAGTTAGGAATGTTACAAGGGTGATGGGTATAGTGGTTTTTGAAATTGATAACAAGCAATCATAATCATCATATTTAACACTAAAATAATTGAAGAATTTTAAATTTTAAAAATAAAAATTACAACAATACATTACACTTGTTGGTTGATAATGGCTAATTTGGCATGCACAAGTAGGACTGATATTCACTGTCCAAATATGATTGATCTTCACTGTCCAAAACAGGTCCCTTTTGAGATGAAATTGGATATAATAGGTCCCTCTGAAATCTAAATACCTATGTTTATGCAACTTCTTTGATCCTTGGTGTTGATGTAGCCTTGATGATAAGCAACCTTTGAAAACTCTGTTGAAACTTTGTTGAAGTAGCCTGATGTATCTTGAATGCAGTCTTTAACAGGTCCCTCTGATATTTGTTGAACAAGTCCCTCTAATTAGAACAAAAACAAAAACAGCTCTTTTATTGAAATACTGAAGTACTGAAACAAATTCTTTAAAGATTTACAAATGAGGAGATGAGATAGGGAAAAAAAAACGCTGATGCTTCTCCCTCACTAAAGCTTTGACTTGTCCTCAAGTCATTATTGAAGCGATGAACAAAATAGTAAACAAATAGAATAAGGAATTCTTACCAGCCAAATGAATGGTTTTCTAGTAAGAATTCTGGGTTAGAGTGTGCCAGATTCTAGCGTTCACATCTAAACCATATTTTTTTATTTTTTTATTTTTGTCTTTTTTAAATGAAATGGAATGAACTAAGGTAGATATATCACAGCTGAAGGATGCAATATCTCAACCTCCCTTTGCTGAGATACAATTTGAAGAAAATCCTCCTTGTTGATGGGCTTATGATAGAGTTTCAACCTATGGCCATTGACAAGAAAGGTGTTGCCTTCTCCATCAATGTTAGTAAGCTTGATTGATCCATTTTCCTAAACTTGAACTATTTCATATGGGCCCATCCAATGTGTGGTAAATTTGGCTTTATGATCTCTGAATTTAGAGTCAAAGAGTAAAGCCCAGTCTCCTTCTTTGAACTGTTTCCTTTTAATGTGTGCATCATGCCACTGCTTCCTTTGTTTCTGCATTAGGATTGTTGTCTCCTCTGCTTGTTGCCTCATTTCATCTAGCTGGTTCAATTGCTGAATTCTCTCTTATTGGGCTTCATTGAGATCAATTCCTAAATCTGCAGCCATCTTATAAGTATGTATTTGAAATTCAATAGGAAGCATTACCTCTTTTCCATACACCAACTGATATGGTGTAAATCCTGTAGTGTTCTTCCACATGATTTTGTAAGCCTAGAGTGCATCTTTGAGCTTCTCTTCCCAATTCTTCCTGTTCATTGCTACGGTCTTAGTGATAATTCCTTCCAATGTTTTATTTGTGGATTCCACCTGGCCGTTGGCCTGTGGATGGTAAGGTGTACTTTTCCTGTGCTTGATTTGATATTTTTCTGTGATGTCTTTGACTAGTTTTGAAGTAAACTGAGTACCTTGATCTGTCACTATCTCCCTTGGTACTCCATACCTTACAAAAATTTCTTCAAAAAGGAAGTTTACCACTATTTTTTCAGTTGCCCAGACTAGTGCTTTGGCTTCAACCCATTTTGTCACGTAATCAATACATACTAGGATGTATTTTTTTCCTTTGGAAGTTGGATTGATGGGTCCTATGAAATCTAGAGCCCATTTTTCAAATGGCTCTAAATGTACTTGAGGCTGAAGTGCCATTTCATCTATAGCTGTTGGTCTGCCCATTCTTTGACAGCTATCATAACTCTTCACATACTTCTTGGAATCCTTAAAAATAGATGGCCAATAGTATCCAAGACTGAGAATCTTGAATGATGTTCTTTTGGCTGCAAAATGACCACCACACGGTTCATCATGGAAAGATTTTAAAATATCAATTATTTCATCATTTCTTACACATAATATAATAATCATATCATAACCAGTGTAAAATAAATCTCCATTAACCCATGAAAATTGCAAATAATTTTCCATCTGGAAAATAATCTTCAACCGGAACAACCTCAACTGAATTTTGCAGTCTAGAAAGAAAGTCTGCCATCTGATTCTCCTTACCTGGTCTATCTAACACTGTAATATTAAATTCCTGTAATAATAACATCAATCTGGTAACTCTTCCATTAGTGATTGGTTTATTCATTAAATACTTAATGGCAGAATGGTTAGTATGTACAAAAACCTCATAACCAGTTATATAATGTTAGAATTTATTCACAGCATGTATGATGGCAAGCATTTCTTTTTCAGTGATTGTGTAGTTTAAAGGTGTTAGATTTTTGCTAATGAAATAGATGGCATAATTGAAAGACTCTTCTTTTTTGCCTAATGAGGCACCTACTGCAGTATCAGATGCATCTGTAAAGATGTGAAATGGTAGGTGCCAGTTAGGTCCTTTTAAGACTAGTGTGGTTGATAACTTTTCTTTGAGTGTTTCAAAAGCTTGCTGAAAATTCGCATTCCAGTTGAAATGTGTATCCTTTGCTATAAGCTTAAACAGAGGTAAAGACATTTTACTAAAATGTTCAATAAACCTTTTGTAATAGCTTGCATACCCAAGAAAACTTCTTACCTCTTTTTGAGTCTTCGGAATTGGCAAATTGACATTGATCTAGATTTTTGATGGATCAAATTTAATGCCTTGAGAAGAAATATAGTGTCCTAATATTATCCCTTCATTTAACATCATAAAACACTTTTCATTGCTCAGGGATAGATTAGCTTCTATACATCTCTTCAAAACTTTTTCAAGATTCTCTAATGCATGCTCAAATGAATTACCATACACTGAAAAATCATCCATGTAGACTTCAACACAGTCATGAAATAAATCAGCAAAAATAACTAATATAGCTCTCTGAAATGTAGCTGGAGCATTGGAAAGTCCAAATGGTAAAACATTATAGACATAACTTCCCCAGGGAAAAGTAAAAGTGGTTTTGTCTTGGTCCTCTAAGGCTATCCTGATCTGGTTATAGCCACTGAAACCATCAAGAACAGAGAATGATGATTTCCCAGCTAATGTGTCTAGCACTTGGTCAATAAATGGTAGTGGGAAATAATCTTTGAGGGTTTCTTTGTTCAATTGTCTGTAATCAACACCAATCCACCACTTGCCATTTTTCTTGGGTACTACTACCAATGGGGATACCCACTGATTGTCACAGATACGATAAATAAAATTGACTTTCAATAATTTTTGTAATTCATCTCTAACAATATCCTGAAGCATGGGATTCATTCTTCTCTGTGGTTGCCTCACTGGTTTGATATTACTATCCATATAAATATGGTGAGTGCATGTTTCAGGGTGAATTCCGTGCATATCGGTGTAGTCCCAAGCAAATGCTTCCTGATATTTTCTCAATAATTGAATCAATTTTTCCTCTTGAGATGAGTCTAGGTGAGTGCCAATATTCAAAGTTTTTCCCGGACTAATCTCTATGGTCTTGCTCTGTGTGTTTGGGATATTTTGAATGGGAAAAATGTTCTGAAATGTTGTTTGCAAAGAATGAATGGTGCATGTTTCCTGAAAATTATGTGCTGAAAGTTCATATGTAGCATGGTATTGTTCATTTCTTAATTCTTCGAAAATATCAGGTTGAGAAAGGAACAATTCTACCAAATCATCATTATTATGCTCTTGAAAATCATAGATTTGATTGATTCTGAAAACACATTGAACTTCTTCCATATCGTTGTATTTCTCATCAAGCCATAAATTGTGTGCTACTGCTGGTGATTGTGCTGATGGTTAGAGAGTGAGTTCTTTTCTTTTTGTTCCTCGTGAAATAATCATATTCCCTGATCTACATCCTATGAATGCATCAGCAGTTGCTAGCCATGGTCTACCAAGGATGATAGGGTGTCCTCCCAAATTAGATTTTGGATGAAGAACTAAAAAGTGCACTGGATACTCCCAAGAGTCTAGTGAAACAATTATGTCCTCCAAAATCCCTTCAGGAATTACTTTAGACCTATCAGCTATTTTGAGAACAATTGTCGTATGATGCAAGTTTGTAAGCTGCAGTGTTTTCATTGTTTCAAGAGCCATCACATTTATTGCGGCCCCAAGGTCAATTAAGGTGTTTGGAATATGTATGTTGTTAACGATTGTAGTGACTTTGGGAATACCAGGATCAACATAATTTTCCATTGAAATGGTGTTTGTCGTAAGGCCAACTAAATGTCCAATAACATGAATAGTTTGTGGATCAACTCTTTTCCTAGTAGGCTTCTTGAGGCACAGTTCTTTGATTGCTTTAGTATATATGGGAATGTCTTTTATGGCTTGTAATAGTGGAATTTTTATACAGACATTCTTTAGCTCATCTAAAACATCAAACTATGGTATAGAGATGGGAATTTTCACTTGGACCAATCTGTCTGGAAAAGGTGGTGGATGCAACCATTGCATTTGTTTATTTTTTATGCCATCATTTTGTTTCCTTTGAGTTGGAGTTTCATTTTCATTTTCTTTGTTTTCTTCTTGTTTATCAACTATTGGAGGTTCTTTTTGAAGTACCTTACCAGACCTTAAATTGATATTTTGCAAAGGTAATGTGGGATATGATGGTCCCTCATCTACATTATAAGCTAGTCTCTCTGCTCTGTTATTTGGATTTGGTACAGGTTGAGCAGGAATCTGAGTAGGTCTAGGAGATTGTTGGTTAGATGGAAGTTGTAATTGTGGTGGATTTATTGGTGGATGAGCAGGCAATGCTTGTTGAGTGTGTTGGGGTTGATAAACAACTTGCTGTTGAGGATATTGCAGATATGTTTCAGGATATTGCGAATATGGCTGATGAAACTATTGATATGGTTGTGAATATGGTTGGTATGGTTGATGATATGGTTGATATTGTTGAGAGTATTGCTGAGATGGTCTCCATTGTTGTTGTGGGTTATTTTGGTGCTGCGATGACATGTATACATTCCATGAATTCTGAGCATACATCTGATCTTGTGTATGAAATTGCAAATTCTGGTTTGGAAACATACCTTGAGGTGGAGGTCTTGGCTGCCATGGTCTCTTTGCACCCATGAAATACACATTCTCCATATCTGTGTTAGCTACCACATTACAATTCTGCAAAATCTTGACTTTAGAGCAATGAAATATATCATGATTTTCAGTACAAAAGGCACAAACTTGAATGTTTTCTAATGGGCAGTCTTTTAAGGCATGTTTCTTCCGGCATTTTGGGCAAAAGACAAACATTATTTGATCTTCCTCTTCTTGTCTTTTCTTGGCTTTGAGAGTGTCAATTTTAGTTCCTAAGGTACCTAATAGATCTGTTTTGAATTCTTCTAACAAATTTCCTATTTTAGCTCTTGTGACACTTGTTGAAGCAGATTTTGTGGCTTTGGATGATATGGCTCCTTTTCCATTTTTGGCTTTTCTCCTAGAATACTTTTCACATAAATTAGCAATTTCTTCGAAAGGTAAGGTGTAAATATCACCTTTTCCCATCAAATTAAGATCAACTAAGTATTCCTCTAGAATGGCCTTCAAAAATATTATTCGAATCAGATCAAGAGTCATGGATCAATGTTTTGATTTTTGTAAATTGTAAGAAAATCGTTCCAAGTACTCCTATAAATTTTGATCCTCTTATTGATTCATCCTAAAGATATCATCTTTAGAATCTTTCGATCAACAATAAGGTTGGTATTTCTTTAGGAATATTCTTCTCATGCCATCGCAACCAGTTATTGCATGTTCACCAAGTCCCATGAACCATCTTAGTGCTAATGCTTTTAATGTTGTTGGGAAGAGTCTAAGCCTATGGGCATCATCTGTGTAACCATATGTTCGACATACAATGTCAAACTCAAATAAGAATGAATCTGGATCTTCTGAAGCCATGCCATAAAATTTTGGTAAGACAGATGGAGGGATGTTTTTCATTTTTATTTCTTCATAATGATTGTCTCTTGGTTCTTGAATAGGAAATTTACAGGTTGACTCTTCCTCCTCTCTTTGATCTTGTTGTTGTTCAGGAATGGGTCTTCTTGCTGATCCTCCTCCTTCCTCAGCCATTGTGATAGATTCCTCTATTGATTTAATTCCTTGTTCATTGTCACTTGTTTCAAAGAGAAGTTGTTTTAGATATTGTTGAGTTATTTGACTACTTTCTCTTTTTATAGAGGATTCAGGGAGATTTTTCTTCTGTGATTCGTGTGCCAATAGGATTTGTCTCTCAATGAGTGTGAGTCTTTGCCCTGATTTTTGTTTATCCTCTAATTTTTGTATGGTGACTTTCTCAGCTAGTGATGTGTGTTCAATTTTTCCTAAAGGGTCTGCTCCTAGTTGTAGGTTAGTTTTTGGGTGGGCGGTTTTTATGAATCTACCTTTATTATCTCTAGATCTAGGCATAAGCAAACATGACTTCTAAAATGATGAATTAATTAATCTATTTTTTTGTTTGTTTGTTTATTTTTTTTTTTATATATTTGTTTTAGAAATCCTCTAACTGCGCCCCCAGCAACAGCGCCAAAATGTAGTGGCCAATCTAGGGTGCTATATTAGACTAAACTTAATGTCAACCATGGTAGGTAAACTTAGAGGCACATGTCTAAAGTCTATAAACCTAAAAGGATATCATCTACCTAACTAAGTGTCTACTGTGACAAGCTACAACACTCCTTTACAGGAGATTGAAATATGTTTCCTTTCACACTTTAAACACTCAGATCAATCTAGTTTAATTAATTGTTCTAAAGAAACAACATGTTACTAGTCTAAGTTTTCAACCCTCTTACAAGGATATCATTCACAAAAGCTCTTTCCAGCTAACACACTAAGCATTCATGAAAACCAAAAAAACTCTTTTAAGCACAGTAAAACTCAAATGCATGAAAACAGAGTCCACAGAGATACTTCAAAATTCAATGGTCGATTAAATCTTTTACAAGATCTTGTTCAATAATCTAGCAATTGAATTTTCAAGCTATCACCATGAATCATACAATAATACTTGCAAGAACTTCTAATGGAATTAATAAACTCACAGGCAAGAAAATAACATCAAACGCTATTCAATGCTATTCAGATCTGAAGGTTAAACGCTATGGAAATGAAAACAAAAGTATACCAATCTCCGTGTAGGGCCCATCCACGCTTCAATGGCACATTTAGGAAACTCCAGATGATGAAAACGTTAACGCATAAGCATTGTAATGGTGAAGCGATGCCTGTAATTAAGTTCTGGAAATCAAATTACATGCAAGAACAACGTTCTGGAAAATACAATATGCAGGCTTTTAATCTGCTTGTCTACTATCCCCTGTTCACTAACTTTCCTTCCAGCCTATAATTGAATGTACATATATTATCATGCAGATGTTTTTTCTTTTACAATCAAAAAGGCGATTTTTTTTTTCTAATCTTAATTGATTTCCAAAACAAAACGAAATTAGTTTAGGTAACTCTGGCTTTTTGCTACTTTTATGACCAAAAAGGCTGGGTTTGACCAGCATTGACCATGTATCCAGGAGCTTTAGATTCAGTGTTGAATAGATCTTTCACCATGTATGTACATCCTAGATCACGTCCCTATCCTCTGTTTTGATTTTCCTGCCATGCCACGTGTCACAACATAAACCAATTACAGGAAGTCATGACATCCCGTAATTTTGTTGAAAATTTCTAATTTTTAACATAAAAATTCACAAATTAAATTTAATGTAAAATAACAACTATAATGCTTTGATTAATCAATTTCAATGAACTATGAGGGGTTTATGGGAGAAAATGATAGACAAATGATGGATTTCTAGAAGAAAAGGATGGCAATGAAATGGTACCAACAAGTCCCTTAAAATTGCTCAAATTTAGTAGTAATTGACTTGAAATAATTATGGTGACTAACTTTTTTATTCACGTAGTTACTAATCTCTCATTTTGTACTAGTGATTGTTATGTGAATGATATGGAAGTCTCTCGAATACATCACCATACTCACTATCATGATTGTGGTTACCACCTGGTCATGGATCTATCGTTCACTCATTCACCACTTGATCTGACGACTCAAGATATAGTTGGGTGGTTCATCCTAACCGACCCACTCTCCGTCGAGTTGTTTGTCCCATCATTCTTTCAACGACGCAAAAAATTTCCTAACTCTCTAACCAATCTTGTCTCAGATAGGGTTTGGGTCGGCCTTCTTAAATATGGTTTATGACCTCTAAGTCAATCATTCCAGTTTATTGTTTTATTTATATTTCTCAGCAAGGATTTGCACATCGCTCAACTGGTTGGGGTATTGAGCAGTAGATTTATCACATAGGTAAAGGAAAGTCCTCTGCTGAATTTTTACCTTCCAAAAATATTTCCTCCCAACATGACGACCACGAGCATCTCAAGTAGTGAATTAATACTACTATTTCCCAACCCTTCCTTAACTTTCCAATTTTAATCATTTTTTTTCTTTCTTGCACCGGGGTGTCTGACTTGAAATTTTGTCTTCTCCTTGATTATGTATAGGTTGGACAATATGTCGATCCTTATCGCATGTCGAAATTTGTTTTCTTTGCTAGCCTCTTAGAGGAACCTATGGTTTTCTCAATTTTTGGGGTTTCACTAAAATCCTCTTGCTCTAGTGTGGACAATACTACATCTTTTATTATTCAGTTCATATACCACGATTTGTGTTGTTAGCTAGTTAAGTATTTTCTCAGTGACCAGTTTGGTTCCACCCCTATCCAAGGGTTATGAGTTATTCATAGTTTTAATTTATTTTTATGTAACAACCAAGACACCTTTGTGGCCACATTTAATATTTGACAATGTAATAAGCGTTACCCTGAATACATAACGTGTATTAAGGTTACAATGCTTTTTATATATAGAAAATTTTGTATAATCTTTCTTGAATCGAGACGTAAGTTCATGGGTTTTGTATTGCATTTCTTATCTTTATAATTTCAGAGCATATTTTTTTAGAATGGTTACTGTCTTATTTATTTCCTTACTCTATCAGTGTTCTTCAAAATGGTTGGCTAAGAATATACTTTCTCACTTATTCTTTTCTGCATTATATTCTCAATATATCCATTTCCACTTTAAAAGGTTTTTTCTTTTTGAAATCTTGTCTAATGGAATTTACATGTATACATATATCTCAAATGTAGTTCTATCTTTACATTACATTTGTTTGTCACACATCAAATTCTCATTTTTCTACTTTTCTTGATCAGATTCATTGTACCTAGTAGCGGTAAGGGACCTAAAAATTTGGGTTTTGTTCTCTTCCCATAGGGTACGAAGTCTTTCTTTTTCATGACTTTGCACTACCCATGGAATGAACTTCCAATTTATTCCACAGGGGGTCTAACCTGAATCCCCCATCGAGATCTCAATTCCCTTGTCAATATTCCAAGAAGACTGTAACTTCTTGATTAGTTTTTGATTATTCTTTTGCAATATTTATTGGGTTGCATGTTATCGTGGGCTCCTTGCTTGATAGAGTTATGCCATTTCTTCGTTTTCTTTTATTTTAATTAAAGCAAAATGTTTTTATGTCTAAATCTATGGGCTTAAAAGCACTCCCTATTCTTATTTAGTTTCAATGTTGTTTCTTGCATATACATAATATTAAACCTTACACTCACAAATTATACAAGTTAACATTTCAAAAGTCCTTTGTTTTCCTCCACTTCCCTTACATATATGTAAAGAGAACTTTACTCTTTATTATTAAAGAAAACAATAACAAATTCTAGATTTTTTTTTCTACAACAACTTTTCATAAAGGAAAAAAGTATTCATTATCATTCAAGAAAGAAGCAACAAATTTTGGTCTTTGCCTTCTACAGTCACTCTTCATAAAAGAAAACTTTATTCATTATCATTTAAGAAAACAGTAACGGACTTTGGAAATTATATTTTACTTATCTGTCTTAATCCACCAGTTCAGCGAAATGAAACTAGGATGAAGACTCCACCACCCAACCTATGAGACCGAAATTAAGTCGAAGTTCCCCCCTAAGCCTCTTAGGTGTCAAGAGAAGTTGAGATAATAATTTGGTTTTTTGGCCTTAAGACCTTTAGTCTAGTCTATAAATCTTTCCAGAACTTCCATTGGCTCATGACCAACTCAAGAATACCCCTCAGTAGTGCATCTTCTTACCTTGAGAGCATCTTGTCATGGCTCACTTCTCTCATCTATCCTCGGATTTTCCTCTCCAACCACCGTTGGCTTCTTTTCAAAATTGAGATATGTTTTTAATCCCTAAGGGAGGAGGAAGTAACTATCTTAACTACCTAGAAAATGAAGAATTTCTCTTTTTGGCCTTCTCCCATTTTTTCCCATGACTTTTCATATCACAAAAGAAAAACAAAATAAAGCAAACCTTTTATCCAAAGTTGTTTTACTAGAACTTTAACATATCTAGAATTACCAAGCTTTGCATAACAAAATAAATAAATGACAAAATGCTATTATAGGTGGATCTCTAGCCCACGGGGCTTTGGATTGATGGTGAATGGGTGCATTGTTAAGGCACTCCTTGCGATAAGTCACTGGTTCAAATCCCCCATGGGTGCTTACCTACCAAACAAAAAAAAGATATTATAGGTGGATCTTTATTAATATTACAAAGAATTTTTTCAAATAGAAAAATAACAATATGCATATTACATTCAAAAAAGATTAAATAATAATAATTTATCTTTGTAACCCTGATAATTAATACACATATAAAAACTTTATAATTTTAATTAAAAATATATAATTCAAAATAAAAATATTTCACCAATAAAAAATGCTAAATATATACAATATAAATAGTAATTATAAAATTAAACTCTATGATATAAATATTAATATTATGGAGAATTTTTTCAAAGAAATCATTACACTTTGCATATCACATTTAATAAATTTTTAATAAAAAATAATTTATGTTCATACACCTGATAATTAATAAACATATAAAACTTTGAAAATTTAATTAGTAAACATACTTCTAAAAAATATTACTAAATAGAAATCTTATAAATATATAAAATACAAACAGTAATTGTATGTTAAAATTCATTTCGACTATATACATTAAACATAATATTCATGTTCATAATTATTATATTTGAGAATTTTATATTAAATTAATTAATGAGTATTAAAAATTAACCATAAATTTTTTATATATATATATATATATATAATATATATATATATATATATATAAATAAAATCAATCCTATGCATATCACATTAAAAAAGGAACCATAAAAAATATAAGACATGTCAAACAAAAAGTAGAGAATATATATATGGATGGTTTTAGTAAAATTCAAAATAAGGATATGGGTATATATGGAGATGTGAAGCCCTAAGGGATAACTCACTTGGTCGAGTTCTTGTTGCTAAGTACCTTTCCAATTGGGAGGTCACAGGGTCGAATCTTGTCCACTCCGTTAGGGTTAGGCCCCTGTCATATGCTTAGGATTAATAATATATATAAGTAGATAGATAGATAGATATAAAATTTCTAAAAGATATATGCTTAGGATTAATAATATATATAAGTAGATAGATAGATAGAGATAAAATTTCTAAAAGATATTTATTGTAAATATTGAGTTTTAATATCGTTATTATACCCCGGACAAAGTATATTGTGATTTTGGGTCAAAAAGCTTTGATTTGAAAAAATATTGTTTCCAAAATGAAATTGAATATTATTTTTTGAATTTTTAAAATTTGAATTTCTTTGATTGTGGATGACTAATTTTATGTGATTTAAAATCAAATTTTCACAATTAAATCAACCAAAATTGTAGTGATTAAATCAAACACTTAATATAACTAAGTTATGTTATCATGTTCACCCCATAATTTTTTTTGTACTTTTTGCATAAGAACCAAGTACTAAACAGTCAGTTATATTACCATATATCAATAGATTATTAGCAATTTAATTCCCCTCTATCAAAATTATAGTAATTAAATCATACACTTAATATAATTAAGTTATATGATAGGTTCACCCATAAAAAAAATCTATTATTTACATATACCCCAATGCTAAATAGCAATACTGAAAGTTAAACGTATTAACTAAATTTTAGTATAAAAATCCTATATCTAATCATTACACTAATGAATTATTATTTTAATTCATAATAAAAAAGTTCCAGGTTGAAAAAAGCAGGATATTATATTATCAAATAAAATATATATTACAGTTAATATTTATGTCGTCGTATCTATATATTGGGTGTCCGTATTTCGAGAAATAAATTTTATTGTGCATTTAAACGTAATCAATTGATTCTACGGGAATTTACGTAACTTTTCTTAAACTCTGCTAAAGCCAATCTTAATTTCTAAATTCATTTTACACAACCATCCGTTTGACGGAAACACAACGGTCATGTTAGATTTAAAATGACGTAAGTTTTTTATATCTTTCATCATGCTAGATTTAAAATGATGTAAAATGTTTAATTTGAATATGAATGTCTAGATTAACATAATAATTATTATTAAAAAATAATTAAAAATGTAATTTAAGGAAGTTATAATTTTGTCATAGCAGGAGACCATGGCAGAAGTATGATCTTTTAAATAATTAATTGATTTTATTCTTCGCAAAAGAAGTTATGGCAATGACATCGTGCTTAGGTCAGCAGAGTAATGTGGAGCGAAAACGTCTCGCCGTGGAGCAGTTGCCTCCAAACATAGGCGAACCTCGATGTACAAGTTGTGCATATTTCATGTGAAAAAAGTCGCCAGAAACAAAAAAGTTCACCGCCAAACAATTTTCCTCCAAACATCCGCGCAACTCGATATACAACTTGTGCATATTTCATGCAAAAATAGTCGCCCGAGCATAGAAACAAAAAAGTTCACCGCCAGGCAATTTTTCAAGATTGTGTTAGAAGATTTTGTTTCCTTTTACCAATAAATTAGATTAAAGCAAAGGTCAGCTGTCTCGATCCTTCTGGACGAACAGCAAATTGAGCAAGTTGAACAATTGTGTGCACCCATAAATAAATCAAACAAAACTCACGATCCCTGTGGACCAAGTGCGCAAGTTGAGCGAGTTCCTGGCCACGAAAAGCTTAGGATGACATGAGAACATATGGACGGGGGCTGTGCATGTCGACGTGACGATAAGGTTCCTGTAAATATTTTTTAATTTTGACAACGACAGCAAGCCGATGAATGGATACAGAGTGAAGGCATCTCGTATTGGCTCTCAAGACTTTTTAGGAGGTCGCCAGCAGCTTATAAGTCTGACAAACCCCATCCCCTGGGTGTTCATTCTTGGAGAGAGCATTAACTCACGCTGGCTTTTTTTCTGTTGCTATGAGCTGTTGCTGAGACTACATAATTGTGAGTTTACCAGTGATTGGGCAGTGAGCAACTAGGGTTTGATTGATTAGGGAGAGAGGCTAGGGTTCGGTATTTGTCTGTGTTATATTTTGGGGTTTTGAAGGCGCATCGATGGCAACGGTGTGTGAAACGCAGGCTCAGGAGGTGAGGAGATCATCACGGGATTCGATCTCCAGATTTTCTTGCGGATCTAAGCAACTTATCAAGAGGGGCCATGAGGAAGAAGAATATGGGGAGTGGGTGCAGGAAAGCATGAGGCGTTACCATTCTCATTCGTGTGAGAATGAGGGGAAACAATTCACAAGGTGCTCCTCGGTTGTTGTGCAGCTAGTGAAAGCGCCAGTCAGCGTGGTGTGGTCGCTGGTGAGGCGCTTCGACGAGCCCCAAATCTACAAGCAATTTATCCGCAGTTGTTGCATAAGCGGTGAGGGAGATCTGAAGATCAAGGTCGGCTGCCTGAGAGAGGTTCGAGTCGTCTCCGGTCTCCCTGCTGCCACCAGTACTGAGCGACTGGATATTCTGGACGAGGAGCGGCATATTTTGAGCTTCAGCATCGTGGGCGGCGATCACAGGCTCAGAAATTATCGATCCATCACCAGTCTTCACGAGAGGCTTATCAATGGTGAACCTGGAACCATTGTGATCGAATCCTACGTGGCGGATGTGCCACATGGAAATACGAAAGAGGACACGTGTTTGTTCATCGACACTATCGTTAAATGCAATCTGCAGTCGTTGGCTGACGTGTCTAAGCACATCTTCAGTACAAACCACTGCTTCTAGTGCTTCGATAGAAACCACTGCTTGTAGTCTGGCAGGATGCAGTACAGGGCAGTTTTGGCGGTGTTCTAACAGTTAAGTGTGGAGGTCACTAAATGTGGAGATTTGTCTTCACAAGTTAAAATTTTCTGAGAACCCCACCGCATATTGCTCACTCTCTTCATATGACTAAGATAAAAATAATGGAATGGCGAGTCATTTTTCCAACCAAAGTAACATCTCTGCTTATCCATTCAAACGTGAAGGGCAGGCCAGCAGAGGTGTTCTTGATTCTTCAGTGTGAAGGGCAAGCCAACAAAGATGTTCTTGATTCTTCAGTCTCAATGTCGAAGGAAAGTTTTCCTTGGTTTGGGCATGTCAGTTGTGATTGCCTCCGTCCAAAGAATTCCACTTCCCAAACATTCACCTTGGGATTTTCAAAAATCCGTCTTGAATTATCTGATCTGTTGGAGAGGATCGTATTGTTCTGGTAAGAGGGTTGTATTGTTCCCTGAAATAGGAATTTAAAGGGGGTTTCTTGTTCATCTAAATGTATTCCAATTTAGCCCTCCGTTCAAATTCTCAAATTCTCCAGAAATGATAAAAGTCTTTCTTTGGAATTAAATTCTGCAATAATGGTCGAAGTGTTTCTGTAAATCAACATACAAGTTGTAAAGCAAGTTGCAACTAGCTTCTTTCCCCACGTATACAGCATAATATCTTGCTCTTCGTCCACGCCTAGACAAGGTCCGTCCTTGCGTATTGGCCTGTCACATTATTTATATTTAAAATCCTTTTTGTTTTGAAATATGGTTTTCAAAATTATAATTTAGTTCACAATAATTACGGTCAAGTCCTTGCACTAGGATTTCAAAATTATAATATAATTTTAAATAATATTAAATTTATTTTAAATTCTGATTTACTAATTTAAAAAAATAAGTTATTTTTTTGCCAATCTAAGAGAGGGATAAGCTTTGAGTTAGATAAATAGTTTTGGAGCTAAAAAAATGGCTAATGCTCAATTACTAATATTAGTTTTTATTTGATCAAAACGTTTATGTTTATATTAACATTTCTCATATAATCCGAAAGAGTAATAATTATTTCGATGGATAGTAGAGATTAATAGAATATTTAAATAATTTTTTTATATTATATTTAATGTATTTTTAATTAAAATTAATTAATTAAAAAAATTGAATATGATTTATGGGTTTTAAGGCATGTGGTATTAGCAAGTCATGATATTGGCCAATAGTATTTTAACAAAGCCTCTTGACAAGTTAAAGCTTTCCATGATAAAGCTAGAGTGAATGTTCACAACAAACCATAAGAAGCAAAGAATGTTTGGATGACCATGGATAAATTTGGGAAGTCAATTTGGACATCCTCGCCAATCATGGATACTGGTAGGTAGCTCTGGCTGGTCGCTGCTTTGGCTCTTACTAGGAATTTTTCATCACTTCCAATGTGTCGCCTACACCAGAAGGGAGCCTTCTTCGGTAGAGCGAGGAAGGAGAGGGGAATGAGACGCTCGCAACGATGAGAGGGCATTGGTCTATAGGCATTGTCTATAATATGAAGGTGGAGGAGGGGATCATTATGCCTAAAAGCTTCTCTCGTATGTATCATGCCAACAAAAGGTTTGCTGAAAGCATGAACAAGACTCCTACCTAGGGAGTGGAAATGGTGAGAAAGTATGCAATGAGTTTGACAAAATTCACTAGTTAGATGAGGATGATAAAAAAATTCTGATTTTTGTTTGGTATATGTATGGTGAGTCCCTTTATTTTATGGCTACAAAATCAGACGGAGTGGGAGCATTGGCTATCAGTATTCAACATTAGATAGGAATCCCTATGGGTGACATGAGGATCCTCTACAGAGGGAGGCAATTAAAGATGGAACAAGTCCTACGAGACTCTGGAATTAAGAGGGATGCCACTATCTCTATAGTGGCATGCTTGCTTGGAGGTGGGGCATCTTTGGTTTCAAAGTCTCTCTCCTTCATGGAGGCCCTCAAAATAGGACCCAACACTTAGTCACCCTAAGCATCTCCTAAGGCATTCTAGGTGGATAAAGATGAGGAGGTGCCTTCTATTGAAATTTCACACCTAGATCTCGAGGACTAGCTTCAACACTACAAGGAATTAGATCTCATTTGGTACTTCAATGTCTTATGAACACACTCAAAGGATCTTCATAAGTGGATTCATTCGGCCTGTACTAAGAAGTGGAAGGACATCTTCTTCTCTTAAAGCTTTTTTAGTGTTGTTCACTAAGCTAGAAGATTACTAGATGGCCCTAACTGGTGGGTCTTAGTTCTAGGGTAAAGAGGGTCTATTCCTAACCCCCTAGTTTTTGGGTTTTGATCCCTCTATAATCGTCATTACCAAGTTTCTAATTTTGGTTCCACCTCCAAATTTACCTACCCATCTTTGGCAACTTTCAATTTTTCAAGACTGGAAATTCCTTGGGCCATTATCTTTCCATAGAAATCTCTCAAGGGAAGTATGGCCTATATACCTACCAAAGAACATGTGTAAACATTACCAAAGGGTTTTTAGATCAAGTAAATCTAAAAATCAATGATTATCATTGGAACCAATCTCTGGATTATGAAAATATAATGTTTCAATGTCATGTTTGTCTTCAAACAGGTCATTTACATAATTCCTACCCCTTGTCAAATTCCAACAAGAAATGACACATCAAATCTTCTAAATATAAAAGTTGGAAACTTTGTGACCTGCCCCCTATGGAGAGCATTGCTTCTTCTATTTCTAATGAAGAGTACAATGGTGTCATAATGATATGATTCCAGGGGAACCAGATCAAATTGTCACTACTCATCAGACTCTCAAACTTGTGATGATTCAAAAGGGGTCCTAGTACCCCTTACAAAAAGAAAGTTGGTTTGTCAAGATGTCTCTTTGGGTTTACTAAAGTGGACACATGAATCAACATCTTCTAAAATAGCCAAGGAATCTTCATGTGTCAACAATAAATTGTAAATTACTTCACTTGGTCCACCTCCTATAGGTTGGACTAAGGTTGTGAGAAAAGGAGGAAAGAACATTCACTCTGAAACCTATCCACAAGTCGAGTGATTCTTTTGGGTCTGTGAAATCCATGGTAGTCTCTTTTTTTAGGTATGTCAAATCTATGGTCCATCAAATTACTTAGATGGAGAATGTTTCAACAATGTAATTTTGTTTCTATGATAATAGAAAGTACTAATTTACAAAAAAAGATGTTCATAACCAACCTAGATCAATTTTAACTCTGAATCTTCCAAGCACTGAGAGTGATCAAATCTCCTTTCCCTCTAAAATATGTTTGAATTTGAAGAGGTTTGATGCCTCTTAGTGATTGGTAGAGATCCGAAGTTAAGATGGATCTAGCCTAGTTTTATTATTAATTATAATTATTTTTATATTTTATTTTTAGTTTTATGTAATTTGAAGAAGTCACAATGTTTTATTAATATTTATTTTTATTATTTTTATTTTTATTTTAAGTTATTATTTTTTTTTTTTTAATTTTGATAAAGTCAAAATGCTTACATAACATTACACCATATCTACATTCATACCATCTCTATATACTTGGTTGAGTGTGTTTCTCTAGGAAATTACTTTTAAACTTTTCTTTTTTTTTAATCCCACATGTAAATGTTTACAAACATTTATACCACTAAAACATTTTCCCCATACATATTTTTTATTTGTTCTTATATTTAATTTAAAAAATGTTATAAAATAAATTAAAATGAAATATTTATAAAATATTTTGATTTTGAATTGAGTTATGGTTATTGGGAAAGTGGTATTGATAAGCCATTGTACTGATCAATGGTATTGAACTGAATCTTATTTACAATTTAATAATAATCATGGTAAAATGAGAGTTGATTTTGAAATGAGTTATGATTTTTGGGCATTTGGTATTTGATAATCCATGGTATTTGTCAATGATATTGTAACAAATCCTATTTATAAGTTAATAAATGGGGGTGAATATTCATTAGAATCTTCTATATTCTAAAATGTTATCTGCTCCTTAATTAAATTTAAATGAAGTTATTAAATCATTTTAATTTATATGCTTAAATGGATCTTAATTTATAACTACTATTTATATGTTATATATTTTAATGTGATATGTATATTATGATTTTGTTTTATCTAAAAAATGTTCATAATTTCATTAATAAAAATAAACTTATAATAAAAAAGAATTGAATCTAATTTTTTGTTTTTACATCTAATTTCTAACATCAAACATCTAAAAGCCTACATAGCTTCCCTCTCCCCTATACTAGGTTGTAGACTAACTCTCAAGACAATTAAAATAGATATAAGTTAAAGTGATATTTTAATTCTTTTAATAATAATAATAAATGAAGTTATAATTTAGTTAATTTTCATGGTTTTCAAATCTTAGTAACGTAAAATGTACCATGAGATAAGCATTTTAATGTCTATCAATATGTACCAATCATTTAATTTCTATAATTACATTAATAATAATTGCATGATAGAAACTTTATCCTAAACATTTCTATCACATTAATAATTATTATATAATAAATAACTTGAACCCAAGTGAAACCAAAAATCAAACCTCTATTTCATCATCTTTCCTTTACAATAGTCACTTAACTTTAACTCTGTGTTAAATACATAACACCTAATCTTAAGGGATCTTATTTTAATTTTATTATGAGTTATTAAGAAATTTTGGTGTAATTAATTGCAATGAGCATATATAATTTCTTATGAATTTATTTCATTTTCATAATTAAATAAACCATCCTAGATCCATCTTAGTTGTAGATCTACCAAGGGTCCAGAGGGATCAAATCTCTTGAGATGCAAATACATTTGATCCCTTTCATGGCTTGGTAGATCCGAGTTAAGATGGATCTAAGATAGTTTAATTCCCCCTTTAAATAGGTTATATTTCACATCAAGAACATGAGTCAATACCATGGGTTCTCATAAACCTAGAGCTCAAAAACCATTAATATCTTGACTATTATATATTGTCTATATGTTTATTATTAACTTTCTTTTTCTATAAAATTTAATACAGAATTCCCTCCCATGGTATGTCTATAAATCGGATAACAAAATCTCAATGTTAGATAAAAAAATCCCAATTTGGACTTCAATTGACTAACAATGTCTTGGTGTTAGTTAAGAAAATTCTCAATCGACTCTCATACTGGCTAATTTATGGTTTATTCTCTAGTGTTTTTGAGTTCTACGAGAATTTACAAGTTTAACTTTGCTATTGGACAATGATGAATAGATTCTAGCACGCACTTAAATGGTCTCTCATACTCGCTAATTTATGGTTTATGCTCTAGTGTTTTTTAGATTTAGGGGAATTTACAAGCTTAACTTTTCTATTGGTGTATGTTATGTTCCCTTTTCTAATTTCCTAGATAGACTTAAACTCCTATACCCACATAAATATTATAAGTCATTTGATATAATCATTTTAATATCATACTTATGTTTATAGTATTGGTTTAGTTTCCTAAGTGGAAAACTAATAGAAATAGAATTGTAATGTTTTTCTTCAATATAAATGATAGCCTAACTTACCAAAAAAGAAAATTTCATTTTTCTACTTTTTAAAGCCCAACGATATCAACTCTATGTTAACCTTTATTTCTCACTTACCTTTATCAAATTTTCTATATTTTATGAATTTGAATTTTTTTAGTACTTATTTAATTTCTTCTATTACGAACATCACTAATAGTTACATGAGTCACAAATTTGGCTATGGAAAATAAATTGAGAGTAAAGAATAAATTGAAAGTCCAAATAATGAATTTGGAGCTACAAGGGGAGTTTTGTATGTATAAAAAGTTTCTCAAATAGTTCCTTTTACTTATTGGAGTTAAAGTTCCAACATCATTTACTATATAAATTTGGATTTACGGCATTTGAACAATGTTGATGGTTGAAAATTGGAAATTGCATGTGAAAAGATGCACAAAGTTAGGAATGTGCACATATTTTAGAAATATGTATTTCTTCCTCTTTATATAGCATTTATGCTCCCCAAACCACCATGCATGCATGCAAACTTAGATGTTTTAGCTATAAATGTGTATTCCTAAGTAGGAGCATGTATGAACATTAAAATGTGTTCACATTCCTAAGAAAGAGTGTGCATGCATTCTAAAGCATGTGCACATTCTTATTATAATGGCATACATAATAAAACTCATATCTAATACTCAAAATTCTAAGGCTACATATATACCTAGTTAGTGGTAAAGGATGCTCACAATCCTATTACAATGTCTTACATCACTAGACTTGTATATAATGCTCAAAATGATAATGGTACCTATATACCTAGTTAATGGAAAATTATTCCCTTGAGCGTTCATTTTTGGTGCTTTAAAGTGTCATTCTTATCCCTCTTCCTTTAGGGGCTAAGACTTGTGAATCTTCCTTTAGGGGCTAAGTCTTGTGAATCTTCCTTTAGGGGCTAAGACTTGTGAATCTTCCTTTAGGGGCTAAGTCTTGTGAATATTCCTTGAGGGGATAAGTCTCGTGTTTGATACCTTGACCATATATATGGAATGAAGACTCATACTTAATGTTCAAAAGGCTATTCCAATTTAAACACCAAGAATGCCCTAGAATAATCCTTTATGGCTATCAACATGTTCTTGATGGCTCTAGATACCTAGAATCTACCCATAGGACTTAAGGCATGTGTTTCGTCTCTCAATTATGTGCAACAACCCATGCCCCATACCTCTTACTCAAAGATATCACAGTGAATACCATATTCCCACTTAAAGGCTAACGATCCCCTCAAGCAACCATCTACGATGGTTTAAGGTGTCATTTATTACCACTGAGCCCTATAAGTTGCTTAAAAGCTTAACAATTCCAGGCTGGTGGCTAGGGCATCATTATGGCTTACAATGCATAAAATATTTGTAGTTTATTTTGGGTCCACTACTTAACCACATGAAGGCTTTGAAACCCATAGCTAATGGTAAAATCCCTGTGAGGGCATGAACATCTTTTATAAGAAGCCAAGGATACCCACTAGAGGTTATGTGTGGTGGTTCAAGGCACTCTTCATGGCTTTGAATGATTAAAATATTTCTTTTGGACCTAAGCTAGGATCTCCTTCCCTATATTGTTTCAAAGAATATAGAACACAAACCTATTTATCAAAACCACCTATTAGCTCTTACATTCCCAACCACAGACTATGGTACCCTTAAGAGGTTGTGTTTGACTATTTAAAGCATCCTTCTTGGACTTGTATGGCTGTAAAGTGTTTTAGGGCCTAAGGCATGGCCTTCCCCCTATATTATTTCCAACAACCTGGGATATATACTTACCACTCAAAACAACTTAGTGGCACTTACATAGCGAACCATAGGCTAAGATACCCTCATAAGCCTATTTTTTATTATTTAACACATCCTTCTTGGCCTTTGATAGCTAGAGGATTCCTTTAGTGTTGAAGCTTCATGTTTCCTCCCCTAGCCATGTCAATGGTCCTAAGGCCCATACTTCATGCTAAAAAATGTTAATGGTACCTATATACCTAGTTAGGGGTAGATAAAGCCCTTAAGTGGTTATTTGTGGTGGCTCATGATATCATTCTTGACCTTAGAAGAATTATTTAAATCATAACTCTTTGATTTATTCCCCTTGCCATATATAAGGAAAAATTCCTTGTAATTAATATTTAAAACCTCCTAATGTTTACTATCCCCCTCCATTGACTAATTTTATCCTAGAAATTTCATTCGTGATGGTTCAACATGTTGTTCACTCCAAATTTGAAGAGTATTCCTTCAGGACCTAGGGCTTAGGTATCCTCTCTTTATCATGCATAAGGACCTAAGATATAGTGTTGAGAATCTCTTAATGATTGTGTATTCCATCATAAAGGCTAGAGATATACTTGAGAGGCGATCCATGGTGGTTTGAGGTGTCATTCATGGACCTTCAACCATGTAAGCTACTTAGCGGCTAAAGAGGTTAGCTGGGTTTCTTTGAGGTTTTTTGTTTGATCTTATGTGCCTAGAATCCATATAAATTGAATAAGTTTTGGGTTCCTTGCCTAAGAATATCAAGGCCTTGGCATCCATAATTATTGTTCAAAACCTTGTAAGGGTACTAAGATCCCATTCTCAAAGGACAATAATACCATTTAGAGTTCATGTGTAGTGCTTCAAGGCATTACTCATGGATCTATATGTCTTAAATATTTCCTTAGGACATAAGGTATGCCATTCTTTCTCAGATTATTTCTAAGGCCCTAAGACATATACGAGTAAAAAACCACCAAGTAGCACCAACATCCCTAATCATAGGGCAAGGATACATTCAATAGGCCATCTTTGGTTGTTCAAGGAATCTTTTTTAGGATTAAATTATTAAATATTCATTTAGGGAATAAGGTCCACACGTCCCCCCATAATCATGTTTAGGGTCCTAAGACCATATCTAGTGATAAAAAATGCTAGTTATAGCTATATATCTAGTTAGAGGTAAGCAATTCCCTTGTAAGGTAAATGGTGGTGCTTCAAGGTGTCAATATTAGCCCAAGAAGCCTAGAAGAATTGTTTATGAGATGACTCTTAAGTTTTTACCCTAATCACATCTAATTTCTAGAAACTCATTCTAATGTTCAAAATATCACGATGCTAACTATCCCCATATGGAGGCTAAGGATATGCTATAATGGTCCTTTGTTGTGGTTCAACATGTCATTGTTTGCCCTAGATGCCTAGATGCTTATTTTTAGGACCTAAGGCCTGGGTTTTCTCTCTTCACCATGTACAGGTACCCAAGACCCCTAACCAATGTTCAATATATACTAATTATTCCCATAATCCCACTTGAATGCCAAATATCCTCTCAAAAAGTCATCCATGGTGGTTGGATGTTCCACTCATTACTCTAGAGCGATATAAGCTGAACAAAACATTAAGAGGTTAGGTGTGGTGATTTGAGGCATCATATTTGGACCTAGGTCTTAGATAAAGTTTCAATTTACCCCCTCAAGCATTTTAAGGACATAATACCAATACCTAATAATGAAAACTAAGCATGCTAAAGTGTATAGTCATAGCACAAGGATAACCTCTAGGGGCCATGTGCGGTGATTCAGTAAGTTATTCATGGATTTAAATGCCTGAAATCCTTCTTTAAGGCCTATGTCATAACTTTCTTCTCTATATCATTTCCAAGTCATTAGGATGCACATCCATTGATAGAAACAATCTAATCATACTGACGTTTCCAAGAATGGGACACGGATATCTTCAAATGGCAATGGGTAGTTGTTTGAAGCATCCTTCTTAGCTTGGGATGCTTAAAATATTCTTCTAGGTCCTAAGATTCACATTTACCCTACTAAACATGTGCAGGGACCAAAGACCCATATTTGAGATGGAAATATTGACCCTAGATTCTTGAAAACTTCCTTTAGGGCTTAAAGCTAGTGTTTCCTATGTCGACCATGTTTACAGAACCATGACCCAACTCTAGTGTTGAAAACATACCTATAGATCCCATATCCCTTCCTAGTGGTGGAATATCCCATAGAATCATCCTATATAGTATTTCAAGTTCTTATTCATGTACCTTCAATCTTAGAAAATCTACCTTTAAGGTTTGAGGGATAAGTCCCTCCCCCAACCATGGTCAAGGAAATGAGACTCATACATAGAGCTTAGGTTATTCTAATGGGGACCATATGCAAACTAAGAGGATGATGATACTCACAAGACATTATATGTGTTGGTTTGAGTCATTTATTTTTGGATTTGGATGTATAGAAGGTCACTTTAGGTCTTGAAGCTTGATTTAATACCCCACAACCTATACTTGGAACTCAAAAAAATGTAATGGTGTACATATTGCAATTCAAAGGAAAAATATCCCATAGAGATATCATTTATAGTGGATAAATAATTTATTGATGATATTTGAGCCTAAGAAGATACTTTTTAGGCATAATGAGAAGGTTTCATCACTTATACTTGGTCCAACTACTAAAACCAATACCTATTTCTCTAAAAACAATAATGTTTCCAATGTGCCCATTGAATGAAAAATGATATAGTTGGGAGATCATTTGTGTGAGTTCAACATGCTTTTCTTGGACCTAAATGCATGAAATATTCCCTAAAGTCATAAAGCATTCATTTCATCCTATCACCATTTTGAGTAACCATTGATCCAAAACTTGGTTTAAAAATGTAATGATGCACATAACTCTAGTTGCAAGATAAATATCCCTATGAGGTCATATGTTCTTCATGAGAATTAATTCCTATAATATTCATTTATGACATAATACCTTGGTTTTCCCCAAATATATTTGGGACCATGAGACCCATACCTATTTCTAAATGGTTCATAACATCAGCAATACCAAACATGAAAGGTACTAGTATATTCTTAAGAGGTCATGCATAGTGGATCAAGCTATCGTTCTTGAAACATAATGTATAAAATATTCCTTTATGGTGTAAAGCCTAGGTTTCCTCCTTTCACTACAACAAATCCATGTGATTAGCTCCATTTTTTTCTCCCTTTCTTGCTTCCAAGGATTATTTTGGTGTACTTTTCTGCAATTTTTTGAAAAATGTCAACACTATTTTTTGGGTTGGTACTATTTTTGGCCCTTTTTGCACAGACCAAAATATTTTGGTCCTAAATTGGGAAATAATAGCATTGTAAATAGCACCAGAAGTACAACATAATATAGGGTTGGAAATAGTGCCAGAAATAGCGCCAAAAAGAGCACCATAAATTTCCCTAGAAATAGCACCATTCATACTATCGGGTTTAGTTCCTTTTTTTGCACCTAAATTACCTCCTTTGTTAGATCCATTTTTAATGCTAGATGTGCCTAAATAGTTGGTTAATTGAGATGTTTAGAGTTAAGTGGATGCGGCTTTGATGATTATGGGATTTAGATATTTGGGGTACAAGGATTAATGGTTAAGGGGTTAGGGGTTAGGGTTTAAAGGATTAAGGGTCAAGAGCTAAGGGATTTGGTGCTTATGGGTTAGGTAGTTTTATGGTTAATGGTTTAGGGATATTGGGTAAGGGATTAATGTTTAAGTCATACTGAGCTAATACAATTTTATAGATTAAGGGATTTGGGATTAATTTTTTAAGAGTCCATGGCTTAGGCATTAGGGGATTTAGGTCTTTTGCGTTAAGGGATTAGTGATTAACTAAGGTTGAGGGATTAAGGGTAATTTAGGAATGAGGGCTTAAGGATTTAAAGGGCAATGTGGGCTCAGGGGTTAGGGGATTTAGGGCTTGATCAGAACTATTGAAATATAATGGAATTTCTTCGAACACACCCATCACCAATGTTATCCACCGATGTCGCATGGTGAGCACTGAATGGGGCCAACATTGAAATTTCTTAAAACTATTTTTGTATGCATCAAAATTTGACATGGTTAGACTAAACACATGCCTTGACAGTATGTGAGGGTTTTATGATTCAAGGATGCTTGATGTCCTTGCATAATATTTGAGAACATCCACATTGGCATCAACATTCATCATGTAGTCTCATTGTCATCATTTGTCATTCCCATCTATGGAATATTTGTTAAAACTCTCTTGAAATATCATGGAATGTCTTCCAACATGGCCATCAACGATGTATTCCATCGATGCCACATGGTGAACAATGAATAGGGCCAACATTGAAATTTCCTCAAACTTTTCCTATTTGCATCAAAACATGACATGGTTATAGTAGAGACATGCCTTGATGGTATGCAAGGGTTTCAAGACTAAAGGATGTGTGGCATCGTCGAATAATATTTGAGATCATCCATGCTTGCATCAAAATTCATCATGCAATCTCATTTTCACCATTCCCCATTCCCATCTATGGAATCTTTGTCGAAACTCTCCTGAAATGTCAATATGGAATGTCTTCCAACATGGCCATAACCAATGTCATCCACCAATGTCATACGGTGAGCAGTGAATGGAGCCAATATTGAAATTTCTTCAAAATGCTCACGTATGTGTTAAACATTGGCATGGTTAGTCTAGGCACATGCCTTGATAGTATGTAAGGGTTACAAGATTCAAGGATTTGTGACATACCGACATTATATTTGAGATCATCAATGTTTATATTAATGTTCATCATGTTGTCTCATTGTCATCATTCCTCATTCTCATCTATGGAATCTTTGTAGAAACTCTCCTGAAATGTCATGGGACATCCTCCAAGATAGCCATCACCAATGTCATCCACCGACACCGCACTGTGAGCAGTGAATGGGGCCAACATTTAGATTTAGTGAGTATGGGGATTATAGATTATGGATTAGTTATTAAGGTTTAGAAGTGATAATGCTAAGGTTTATAAGGTCACACAATGGGGTTGATTAGGATTTATATATGTTTGGGGCTATGGGATAAAGGGATTAAGGATTATGTGGGTCAGAAACTAGGGTTTTTGAATTATGTGTTAGGTTTTATTAGGACTATTTTTTAAAGGTTAGGGTTTTTTTAAGGTGATATAAGGTGAGAATTTAAAGGGGTCAGGAATTTTTAGAGTGTTAAGTGTTATAAGTTAATATAGTAGTTATCAGCTATAGTGGATATAATAGTTTAGGAATTTTGGTTATTAATACCAAGTCCAAAGGATATATGAGTTTAGAGATAAGCATTTTTTCATTTAAGGTCTAAAAATGAAAAGGGTTTGGATGTGTCATATAGGTTATGGGTTAGGGCATATAGGAGTTAGAGAATATGTTTATATATGGGATTAGGTAACTTATGGATCATATAGGTTACTAGTTAACAAGTATAGTTGTTATGAATAAGCATTTATTAGTGATAATGAACAAAGTTATCGATCAAACGAGAAATATTACCTCAAAAAGAGAACTCTAACCCAAAACCCCCAAAAAAACATGAAAAAACAACCCAAAAACGAAAATTGTGTATGCCAAAATGTTGTTTTTTTGGAGTAAATTTTCAACATGTTTTTAAATGGTAGTAAAAACCTTTTTTTTTGCAAAAAGGATGAAAAAGTACCCTCAAAATAATAAGTGTTGATGTTGGAGCAAAAAAAAAAAAAAATTAGGTTACAATTTCAACACTTTTTAACAATGAAATAAACATAAAATATCAGGACTTTGAAATATCATAAAATTCCAACAATTCTCAGACATGATGTTAAAGATAAATTAGAATGTCTCAAAGCCTTATAATTACAACAATTTCCGTCCATGTTGTTAAACATTAAATATCTTGACTCTAAAAACTCTAAAGCTGTAATTGTTTTCAACCATAACATTAAAGATAAAATATCCTAACTCAGAGAAACCTTAAGATTTTGACAATTTTTCAACCATGCAATTAAAAAACTTAAGTTTTTAACATATTTCAGCCATGAAATTATGGACAAATTATATGACTAATTTTTTTTTTTAAAATGAACAAGTAAATGAAAGATTCATTATTCCAAGAGTAATTTTTATTTTAAAGGCTAAAAGCATAGCTCTTTTCAAATCTTTTTTTCTTTCTAAGTAAGGTTAATCTATTGATATGATACAAAAAGAAGTTACAGAGTTTCCTGGCCATAAAGGGACCCGACCTTAATCAACATGTAGTCATGAAAATTGTTTGAGACTGCCCCAACAAAGGCGAGACCAGTCCAGAAGAAAATATGTCCAAAATACAACCAGATTTAACCCACAGTTTTCCTTCTGAGACCTACCGATCAAAACCAACATCAAATACCACCCAGAAAATAATAGTTTATCCTCACTGGACCACCAACCAATAGATTACCCTGAGGACACATAAGACAAGACAGAACTAGACCAAGAACTAAAAGAAATGCCACCTGGCAGATGTGTCACGCGTTGCAAAGTCTTCCAAAGCAGGTTCCTCCACAATTGGACAAGCCCAGATCCGAATTGTCCGCCTTGCCATGTTCTGTTGCCTGATGTCCTTCCTCCCTGCTTCTGGCCTAAACCTGTTGGCTCGACGTGTCCTCCAGATGGCTCTCCATGGCCTGCATGTCACTTTTAATGCCCAATTCATCATGCGAGCTGCCAACAATGGCTTTCCCATGCCTTTTTTTTGACCTCCATTACCTTCTTGCTCGTCATTGTTGCCCATGTTCCTGCTTGGGCCAACTTTGTGCGTCTCCTCCATGGAAATGGTCATGGGAATGTGCTACTCAGTCTCTTCTGTAATGGAGATGTAGATAGTGGCAACAATAACCTGGCAATTCGAAGAGCTACGGAACTGAAACTGCTTTGTGTGAGGAACCTGATCCGAAGGCAGCGGAAAGGTTGCAGTGTGAACAACCACCTCTTCGCGTCTTGTGTAGTGGAGTTCGGCTTTGCCTCTGCCACTTGTGGTATTCAGATACTGACCTGCAAGATTATACTTGTGGGAATTTTCAGCAGAGGAGGCAGGGGATGCTGAATTATGGCTATGCAAAGTAGGGGAGCGAGAGCTTCTGCCTCGTGTGCCACTGCATTGGCTACGCATTCGGTGGTGGATAATGGTGGAGATAGGAGCAGTTAAAGAGTGAGGGGGAGTAGAGGAATAATTGGAAGAAGAACTTTGTGCAGAGCTTACTGAGTGTTGAAGGACAAGAGCTGAGTTATAGAGGTTTGTATGCGAATGGTGGAAGCCATTACCCAAGTCAATGCAACACACAATCCAACATCTACGCCTAGTGATGGTTCGCTCAGTTGGCTCTCCCACCTGTAGAGGGCATGCATAGTGAAACAGGGGTAGAATGACTAGAAAGTTCTTCGGCTCCATGTTTATGCAGGTAATAGCCTTTCCTCAACTAGAGCAGGCATTAAATACTACCTGCGAGGTGCCATGAATATCATTCATGTTGCTCTTGGGATGGTTGCAGAGGGCCATGTGGCCTCACCGCTCGCCATCGCCCTATCTTATCATCATAATCGCCTTAATTAACACCCTCATCTGGGGTGCTCTTTTCAAATCTTAGCCTAAGGCAACTTATCCAATAAAAACGTAAAAATCAACCACAAAAACCTTTAATGAGGCATTAAAATTTCAACGTTTTTAAAATTATCTTATACCAAATGATAAAAATAAATAATATCATAGCAATATCACTATATAATTAAAAAAATAAACATTAATTTCTAATATTTCTTTACTTTTAATCAAAATATCAACTTTGGTAGGTTGAATATAACATAAATTATTTTTTTAATTCATTATTGCATTGTGGATATTCTAAAGAGGTGAATACTTCATAATTTAAACATATAATCCAATAAACATAGAAATGACTCATAACTTCATGTAAGGTCATATGGAAGTCAAAATATTTATTTCAAATTACCACACAAACATCATTTACATAAATGTATTAGATATTTATCCAAAATCACTCATATGTTCTGGAACACCATCAGAATCTACATCTTCAGATGAATGACTAGATGGAGATGAAGATGACCGATATTCTTATCTTTCGTCAACTATTTCCAATATGAGTCAACATGCATGTCCACCATTTTAGGTTTCAAAAGTATTCTATATCTACCACTAGGTTAAGCACACTCCCATCTCAACATTGTTTTTTCTAGTAGTAACTTCCTAAAAATATTTGTTGTCCTGAAGTGAAGAATTCCTCTCTTTGCTAAATTGAAGTCATAAACAAGAATGCCAACATCCTCCAATTTTAATAGGTCTATGGAGCAACAATTTATATTTGTAACCTTTCTTTTTCTCTTTCTACAATTTTTTTTATCAACTACCATCTCTAGCTTGTACACACCATTGAATGAGTGGTTATTTGTGGCATACCAATGTGCTTCAACAATGGTAATATCTTCATTCTCTTTAATGACCTTTATAACCTTCGAAACCCATAATGGATAGCCGAGTAGATCTCCATCTGCTAACAATGCTATCATGAAACCCTTCTTAACACCCTACATAGAACCCCTATAAACGTTTTCAATGGCTTCACATTGTGCATGTGATATTTTAGAACTAATATAGATTTTTCTTTCCTCTACCTATGGTGGAGAATTAATAATAACTAGAGATTATTTTTGTTCAAAAATGTGTCTTTCCTCATCTTCATTTGACAGATTTTGTGGCCAAATAAATGAAGTCTTCAAAAGTGTATCTGTATTTCAGGATCTTGAAAAGATATCACTTTAATTATTGAAAAAAGACTCCCACCAAATTGAATTAGCAATGTCAAATTACTCATATGTATCTCTAATACATATTTTAATTTCTTCGAGACATTAAGAATAATTTATATCTCTCCTATGCCTTTGTGCATTATGATGTTCATCAACTAATTGTAATAATAATATCTTTGATGAAAATATTGGATGGCCTGGAATAAACTTCAAAAATGCTAAACCTGATGACGATCCCCATTCTGTAATAGTTAAATACTTCTTTGCCCATATAAGTGCTTTCCCATCAATTTTTTTGATACGAAATTGATGGTGGAAGAAAATGTCATTAAGTTGTTCAATCCATATCTCCTCTCCATGTGATCCGAAAATAAACCTTCACATGCCAATTGTTTCTTCCAACACATGAAAAACAAGATTTGGAATGTTTGATTTCTCAATACATTCAATTAATGATGGAAGATTCGCATCATCCTTCCTCCTCAATGTTACTAGAAAATGAATGAATATCTGATCAACATGGTCATGAGTGTGCCCAACAAGAAGGAAACTAACCTTTATTTTTTTTAAATTCCCAATTCAACAAACATGATTAGATATACAAAAACAAATTTATTTTTATTCTCATTTCTTGTGTTGTCTAACTACAGATACAAAACTCCACGAAGAATACCACACCAATGATAAACCACATAATGAAGTATAGTTATGGTTATGTTTGCATCATTATGAATATTTGGAGTTGTAAGTAAACCCTTGGCAACATCTTCCCATTAAATAATATACAACCCACCAAGTGAAACTAAATAAAAGTTTCCACCTATAAATTTTTTGGTGTGTAAACAAAATGTGGTAGAAGTGTTTTCTTTTGGTCCATACTATCAATTATCAAATCCAAATATTTATTTAGATTATCATAACACTTTCTTTCGATGATTATACAAATTTTTCCTTTCACTTATTTGGTGATTGTGATTCTTTCGAAGTGATTTGACAATGGAATAATCACATAAAATAAAAGAACCTATTAATAAATATATTTTTATAGTTGATAACTATCCAATTTTTAAAAATAATGTTATGAATGCATACCTCTTTCTACCCCTTGACATGATCCCTTTTTAATTTAAGAGAAAAACATGTACTGCAAACCCCCATCCTTGTCTTCTTAGGAATACGAACATTGTTGAATTCGTTCTTCCATATCCTTGTAAAATATGAATATGTAATAAAATTACCAAGTCCTTCAACACCTTCTATATATTCTCTGTATAAACTATAGATTTCTTGTGTTGAGAAATTATATGCAATATGTATTATGACTTTATTTGGCCCAACTACTTATGTATAAGGTCCTCTGAATAAAATGCAGGATCTTTTTCCAGTCTTTATTGGGTTTTTGTACAAACAAAAACTACCAATTAAATGCAACATTTTGAAAGCCTTTTTGCAAAGCAACACATTTCCAATATGATAATCATAACCTACTAGTGTAGAATGCATGAAACCCACTAAATATTAATTTTGCATGCTTTTATTCATTGATAAATATCTCTTCCATTGCTCCAAAGGAAACTTGAAATCCTTATGTTTCAAGAAATTCTTTCGACAACATTCACTTGAAATCAAATCACCGATAGAACTTCTACTTGTGAGATATTTTGTCATAAGACTTGTATAACTGGAATATTTTGGATTGATATCAAAAGGTCTACTACTACTTCTAGATACATTATTTTCTTTCAACGCCTCCATCATTTCATTATCCTTTATAGAAGTATTTTCATCATCATTAATAGGAATAGTATCCTCACTATGATCATTTTGAACATATTTAGGAAATTCATCACCATCATTGCTTGGAAAATATTCATTACCCTCCTCACTTGAAGGAAATTCTTCACTACCAACGTCTGCGGATTTGAAATCCCGACTTGGACAAAATTCTTCACCATCTTCATCTGTGCTTTTGAAATGCTCCCTTGGAGGATTGAATTCATAATCATCATGAGTGCCTTTGAAACACTCACTCAAAGAAAATGAATTATTCACATATGTGCCTCTAAAATTAACATTTGAAAGAAACTATTCATCCTCCCTTTCATAACTCGTGCTTTGATAATCCTTAGGATTAGGACTAAGTGGAAAATATGACTCCCTATCCATAGTCAAATTATTCTTTGTAAGAAACTATTCATCCTCCCCTTCATCAGTCGTAATCTCATATTCCACAAACCTTTTGGTGTTTCATCTCCTTCTATTTTGGCCATTTAAAGAGGAATTTGGGAAAAATCCTTTGTTTTATGGTTTTTATGCTCCAAAATTAGATTTTTTACTACTTTTTTTTTCAAAGTTTTTTTTTGCACTCTAATATTTTATGGGAAAAACCATATAAAACTTTTCTTTTTTTTTCTTTTTCCTTCTTTTCTTTTTATAGGCCAAAGAAGACGAAAAAAATTCCAATTTTTGTAGGAATTTTTAGAGAAAAAATAAGAAATTATAATTTTTAAGGGGGCTTTTAGAAATGAAAAAAACAGTCTTAATTATTTTTTGTTGTCATTTTTTTTTTTTACTTGGCTTGGGATTACGTTTCAATCGGTTCCCATTTTAAAAATTAAAAAATGTTAATTTATTTTTTAAATTTATGTATTAAATTTTTTTAAAATATATTTTTATTATTTAATGTTAAGAAAATAGTTACAATTTTTTTTAATTTTGTATTTTTTAAATAAAATGTTTATGTGTTAAATTTTTTTAAGTGTTTATTAATATTATGTTTTTTTTAATTAACTAATATATAGTAGATATAGATATAGATATAGAAAGATATAGATATAGATATAGCATATATATATATATATATATATATATATATATATATATATATATTTTATATATATATATATATATAATATATATATATATATATATATATATTCAGGAAGACAGCATTAAATAAGGTCTCTGTGAATGTTTCTGGAACAAGGACAACAATTCCATCATCTAAAGTCATAGTTGGATGCTCTATGAATAATTTTGAACATACTCGAACTGAGAAATATCGTAAAATTCAAGCAACTAACCCGTCAAGTACATCAAGGTTACTTCTGAATGGAGAGATTCACGAGAAATAAATGAAACAAATTTTACGTGGCATGTTAAAAATATTGAAAGCAATGATAGTACACATATCTATCTATATTATGGTATGATTAACTTTGGTGAACCATATGAGGTGATGGGAAGAGTATGAGACATATGTTTGGTGCCGAATGCAGACAATGTTTATGTTCTTACGAAATTAGCCAAGGCACATGAAAATGTTAGATATCATCTCTCAAAGGTCAGGTATGACAAATATGAAGAATCTCCATAGTTGTGTGAAGACATCACATCTAAAATTTTAAATAACATTGTAATTATGCTTATTTATATTAATGTATTATGAATTATTGTAAGGATCATTAATTTTTTTATAAATTATTAATCATTGGCATATTGTATTTTGTATGATATGATTTTGTTGAGATTCTTTCAATCATGTTGGAGAGTATTTATTATCTAGAGTCAAATATTATGAATGTGATCAATAGTTTTCACACAGAGACATAAGAAGAAATGAGAATGAAGCAAGAAGCAATAACTCATGGCACTACAATAGTATATATAGGGGATCAACAACAAATCCCTAACGTGGCTCAATCTAATAAAGCTAAACATGTTTCTTTTGAAGATGTGGAAACTAAATCTAATTCTAAAAAATATGTTACCATTAGTGAGGAGGAGATTAGAATTATTTCTCACAAAGAGAAATGAAATAAAACACCAAAAATAAAAATGGCCACAAATGTCTCTCTACTAGTTGATGATGAGGAGATTGTTTATCTAGAAGAAGATATGTTAACCAGTAAGAAGAAGAAATAAAAAGTTGGTCAATCTGTAAAAATAGTGGGAAACAATGAAGATCAAAGTGAAAGTTCTAAAGGAAGCAGAGAAATCATAAGACCAGGTGATGATTTAGAGGATGAGATTATTAAAACAAAACAAAATGCGATTTGAGATCACTTGATGAAGAATGAATTAATTAATGGTAGCAAAACATTTCAGCCTAATGTCAGCCAGTTCTATAAGCCAAATGAAGGACAATGACAATATCAAATTAGAAAGGCACAACACCTACATGTCCATAATTTGAAAACATTGTTTAGGTACAATCCATATGCACATGTTGTGGATTATATGGTTCAGTTGATCCAAATCAAGTTCCAAACAAAGAGGCATTTTAGAGGAATCGATGCTTTGAATACAAATATTATGTAAATAGAGGAAAACATTTAGCAGAGGCCAAAAGACAATTCATCAAGGAACATCCCAATAGCTCTCTTTTTGAAATAGTGATATGCATCATTTATGTTAGTTTAACAGAAAAATAAACAAAGTTATTGACATGGTATCATAATGCAGATAATGAGTATAGAATGTATATGTATTTCATCCAAAGGGTCATGTTTATTTGTAATGAATTTGTAGAAAAATGTGGTGGGGATAATACAAAAGTCAGTCTAAAATTTCAGAAGGAAATTTGTATGGAAACAAGTTATCAAATTGAGAATAAAATCAATTCAAAAGGTGGAAAAGTAAATTAAAATTTATTCAGAGGCATGGATAATATTTTCTAGTTAGCATTTAGAGCTGGGGAGATATAGGAATTGATTGATGAGATTTTCAACATGTAGGAGAATATTGTTGTAAAAAATCATAAGGTTAAAAAGTATAAACCCGTAATATGTACCAACAGTAATACAAGACCTGAAAGGAAGCAAATTATGGATGATATGACTATCACACCTTGGAGATCATTACAAGGAGTGAAGGATGAAAAAATAGTGAAATCAATACTATGTCATCTGAAGTCATATGAATTGTCATTGGACAAAATGTGCTCAAAATTTAAAAGTAAGTTTGTTGAATTATTTTTATTTTTTCTTGGATTATAATTTTGTTTTAAATATAACATATTATTGTTGGTAGTATTTTTTATACATATCATTATATTAACAATTTTTATTTTATTTATTCATTCATAGTATTTTGATGAAAATACAAGAAGATATGGTTAAAATTTTGAATGAAGAGAATTGGGTTGATGTTGTATGCAGCGACTCAGAATCAAGTTTTACAACAACACTTAAAGATTTTTATCTTGCATTCAAAAAGGTATGTTGATTTTTATAGTCATTTTATTCATATGTAAGCTATTTTTATTTTATTAGTTATACATATATTTGTTTATTTCATTAAATATGTCGAAAAATGATGCAAATGGAGTACCAAATACTTTCAAAAGCTTTATTGAAAAAATTAAGTTGGAAAGGTTGAGAAAGCAACATCTTAGGAATGTTGAACTTGATCCTTCTCTTACTCATTTAATTTGGAATGGGCTCAACACTATCTAATCTCAAATAATACAAGTTGATTGTGAAGACATTGCAAAACTCATACCTAAAAGGAAATATGCCCTCATTATTGCATACATTCCTCATGGTTTCAATTTGCTAGACATTAGATATGATAGTGAGCCTTATACTTATCAAGGTTTTAATAAAGTGGTTACAAGCTTTCAAGAAGTCACGACATCACCACTTTGGAGATTTGTGACATTTCATTCTGATACACAATTTGCAATGTTATTAACAAGCTTCAAGGGAAATGAAAACTCAAGGATGCAGTTTACATGGTAAGACATTGAAATTGTATGTTTGATTAATGTTAAAAAAAATATTTATGTACAAGTTAATTGAAATTTTACTATGTCATGCTACAAAAAAATGTCAAATATTATTTCTTCTAGAGTTCAACCAATTGTAAGGTATTGTGAGTTCATCCATGTTGAATGTTGGGGAAAATATGATAGCTATAAGCCTATTCTTACGAATTAAATAGATGGAAAGAGTCGTAACAAAGTATTGGTTCATGATGTTGTCATACAAAAGCTAAGATATGAGGATAATATGAAAAAGGAGAGATAGTTAAAATTTATCAAAAACTGTAAGCATTGATTAACTATCTTATAGATTTATGTTCAAATGAAGGAGATTAGGTTTTGGATTTATTTTGAGGTTCATGTAAGTTTTATTATTTGAAATTGAATGTTAATATTTCCTTTTTTAGTTTTTCTGTGTTTTATACTAATTTACTTAATTATTTCTTTTGTCCTTGATGATTAGGTACAACACTAGCATGTTGCCTACAAAAAGGGATAAATTGTGTTGCCATTGAAAAAGACCCACTACAATGTAATTTTATTCAAAAAAGAATTAACACTCTTCAATTTCTTCTAGATGCAATGCAAAAAGCTGTTTTGAGGAAAGAAGATTTTAATGAATCACGTGCGGCAAAAAAGGAAAAGGAACCCCAACCATTTTTATATGGAATGATTGGAAAAGGACACTTTGGGAGATTTGCAAACATCAAATATCCATTAGAAGAGGAAAATGAGCAAACTAAAGCAAAAAATATTGTGAAAGAAGACCATAATGAAGCTCTAGAAGATGATGAACATGGATTATATGGTATCATTGAGGAATTTTAAGTTTGCTTTCAAATCAGAATCATTTTGGAGTTATTCATTATTTTCACTGTCATGTTTTGACTTTGAGATTTTTGAGAAGAATAGTATTTGTTATTTTGTTATTGTTTATATATTGTATTATCTGATTTCACATTATTTTTAAGTGAATATTTTTTTTGTAAAAAATGTGATTACATTATTTTTAAATAAAATTCATTAAAATGTTAATTTTAAAGTTTTTTGTGAAGATTTCCATAAAAATCGTTTATTTGGAGATTTCATTTTTAACAAGAAGTCTCAAATTTGTATTCATTATATTATATTGAAAATTGTATTTTTTGTCAATGTGTTAAATTATTGATTTTTTAGTGTCAATTATTTATTGCATTGAAATATAATTAACATTACATTAAATAGTATAGAAAATACTAACTTTTAAAATATTGACGCTTACAAAAAAAATGACAAGAAAAAGAAAAAACACAAATACATAAATACACTTAAAAATAAATATCTGAGGGAAGAAGAAGACATTATAAAGTTTAAAGTGTCAATAATAAACCCTCTTTAAAAAGGGGTTGATGTTGTGTCAACACTTTTCAAAATCAGCATGAAAATCACTCACATTTAAAAAAAAAACGTTCATACTTGATACATAAGAAAATTTAAAGCACCAAAAAATGTTAAAAAAGAAAAGGTGTATTTGAATAGCCACTTTCCAAAAATATGGTGATTCTTTTACTACCTCAAGAAAACAGGTAATAGGTAATTTTCTCATTTGATCAGTAACTATGTTAATGGTTACATTTTCGGAGTTAAGGGTGATAGGGTTATGATTTTTGGGATATAGTTGTTATTGTTACAGGCTATATTAGATAATAGACATTACAATTCAAAATTGGTAGGTGTTAAGGGTTATAAAGGCTAAAGATTAAAGTTGTTATGTGCTATACAATTTAGGGGTGATTAGGTTTGGACATTGTTGGGTCACGGAATTGCCATTTTTTTCCTACTTATTTTCCTATTTCTTTTATCCCTTTTTGACCAACCAGACCATGTATTATTATCTAACAACTTTTATTCACCTAATTATGTCACTTTTCACTTATCACTTTCTTAGTCCAATTCTACATATAATTTGACATTAGAACTATTGTCTTAGGTTATTTCTAATCTTAAAAGTAATGTATGGATTGTTTAAGGTTTACATGGTCTATCAAAGCTTGCTATTACAGGATTACATTTCAGTTCCTTTACCAATTTGGATTAATTAAGGTTTTGGGAGCTATTTTTATTACATAGATAGTTGCTTACACACGTGCTTTCTTTCCTAATCAAACTAAATCTAGGAAATTCAATTATTTTTCTAATTAATACATACCTAAACCTGCCATAATACAACATGATTAGACCACTCTGACACCATTACCTTTTACAATTAAACTGATGTAACCATCATCATTAGTACCAATATTCCTTCACCATCATTACTTTTTTTCTTTATTATTTGTGTTATTACATCCGGAGATCAGTGCAAATATTCATAAACTCATTTTGATTTAAAACTTTCAAATTATCAATAAGGAGGTGTAATAGCTAATAATTCGAACACCTTGACATTCTCCTCTGAGAAAGCATCTGTATGCAATGAAGTAACTTTGTAACATGCTCCTGGCATTGTTGAGTAGTGTGGTTGTGAGAAGCTATGGGTGGAACATTGATTGGAATTGAACCTAAATTTGGTAATGTGTTGTTACAACAACCAAAACCATTGAAAATTTTTTGAAGGACTAGATGGCTGAGTTATTTTGAAAAATTATAGGGTTTTAGTGAATCGATTGCTATTGAATTTTCCCAATCCTTAACTGAACAACACTCTATGGTCAGGGGCCTCGGAATTGTTGTTATAGAAGAAGTCATTAAAAAAGTGATAGGGTTACCTAGGACAGGAGGGTGTTGACTCTCAAGGAAAGTGTTCATTCTTGAAGCTAAGGCCATATTCTTATAGGAGGGAGAATAATTGGCACATAAGAACTGAGGTTTTGATAGAACATATCTTCCTCACCCTTGTGAAGATGAAACCCTCTTCATCCAAAAATTCATTATGTGGGCCGTTTTGGGATTGTATTCATTATCACTTTCAATTTTTGTCACACTCGAGGACGAGGTAGTTGATTAGTTTAATATAGTACTTGTTGAAGTCATTGTAGCTAATGGAAAAGGTTGTGAAAGGGGAAAAACGTTTAGAAACCTACATCACTAACCATGCTTGAATTCAATTAACATCATGCATTTATTAGAGAGACAAAGGAGCTCATGACATGCTATGATAGTGAGACCTTATGCTATTACGAATGAGGAGCATGAAGAGAGTGTTGAAGCAACACCCAGTGCTAAAGAAACACCTAGCACTAAAACAACACCTATTATTAAAAATGTTACATCTTCAAAGAGAGAAAATTGCAGGTTCTAAGTAGGGTAGGGATGATACACCTCTTATGACAAGTCAAAAAATCACTAAGAGGTGGAGTTCCATTAGAAAAATCCCTAGTTAATCCTCACAAGTAAAGGAGATGTAGATTAAGAACCTATGGGGGTGTCTAGTGGGTCATCAAAGGAAATATGAGGAGAGTGCCCGATTGTAGAGGAAGTGTTAGAGGAAGAAAATACTAGAAAAACAATTATACCTGAAATTGGAGCTAATGAAATGAAGACCCTTGAACAGATTAGTGGAGTATAAAAAAAAATAATAGCTCAGAAAATGAAATTGAAAAGGCTAATTGGTGGAAGAACCCTTGGAAAAAGGGTGCACGTAGCTGTTATGGTAGAAGAGACACACAACCTATTATAGAAATTCATTGTAGGTTCAAACTTTTAATTGTAGTATGCTAAAACAATGGATTTTAATCTACTCTACTCATCTGTGGAAACAATTAAAATATTGCAAAGTCATGAAGAATACAAGAGAAAGAATTCAGTCAACACATTACACAATGATTTCTTAGGGAAGACACAACTAAAAACACCTGCTATATGTATATTTCATTAGTAAAAAAATATGAGAAGATTACAACATTTTTCTCAAGCTTGAGAAACCTTTGCACTATCTTTATCTATCTCACTATTTCTGAGACAAGCCCAGGAAAATACTTAGCCAATTTCCTGCTCGCCCAAGTCCCTATTTTATTTTACTTTCATTCAAGGAATTAGCCCCCTATTAGTTAGGGGAATTACTCAATATGAATTGTGTAATCCTCGTAGTCCTTCCTCTAACTACATGCACCACCTGTATAATTCATATGATCATATAGGTGATAGTACATTATCCCTAAACTCTAATCTCAATTGGGTATTTCTTAGATCTGACATGCATTAGTTAATTATGAGTATATATTTAGTTTATTGGTTGACCATTAGAGGAAACAACACATTCCACTATAGGTAGCACCACACTACTGGACATCCCACTAGTTCCTCCAAGAATTGGAACTAGTTTAACTGCCTTTAACTCAGACTGAATTGATTAATTAAACCTCAAACTACACTCAACCAGGGCTCTTATAACATAGGAGAAACTCCACATGACTCTAGTTAGACCTCAACTCAAATTAACTGATCCAATTAAGTGAAATTAACATAGTTAACTAATACAAGTTGTCTTGAGACGTGGAATTACAATTTTATTCCCAATTTAATTCAAGGAAAATATTAAATTAGGATTTTCTTGTTGCATTTTCAACACTCCCTCTCAACAAGAAAGGGATTATCTAATACCCTGATCCTACCTTTATGAAACTCACATTTGCATCATGACAATGCCTTCATCAAAATATCTTCATCTCGTTCTTCTGTAGAAATGTGCTCCAACAACATGATTCTCCACTTCACACAATATCGTAGATGGTGATAATGGATGTCGATATGCTTGGATTGATCATGAAAAAATGGATTCTTATAAAGTTGGAGTCCGAAGTCTCCAACTCCAACTCTTGGTCACAGATGATGAAAACTTCCTAATTCATGTCCTAGATACTAATCAAGTACCATAGCAACTTAGGTTGGGCTTGTATTCCTGGTGTAAGAAATAATTTAAGGAGCCCACTGTTCCTCAAAGCCTTCAAATAATTTGGATCAACTATTGCTTGAGTATCAATATCCTCATGGTCTCGTTCTTTCCAATCTACCATTGTTTCACGATTTCTTCTTGCAAAAGGCATGTAATCAAGTCAATGATCATCCTTGGCTGGAAAAATTTGGGTTAAAATGGCTAAATTGAGAAAGAAACATGTAAATTTTTTGCTCATGGTGCCAGCATGACTATTTTAAAAATAGTGGCACTGAATGCATAGTAGGTAGTTTTAGCCACCCCTAATCGGTGTGATTCCGTGCCCAGAAATCGCACCGACAGAGGGTGAAATTATTTTGCCAAAATCTCCCCATGAAACCCAAAAAATGGATAAAATAGGAAAAATCAGTATGAAAATGGAACTTAAGATTTTGGCTCTTACCTGCAACTAACGGCTCAGCAAATGACCTCCCATATCTCCTGCAATCTGCTCTAGAAGAATTAGGGAACAAGTGGGTAAACAACTTTTCACACAAAGGTAAAATGGTAAATGGTAAAAAATAATTTATTTTTCCCCATTTTATTCATTTTGTCATGAAATATTAGGCTTTTTGAGTATTTTTGACCTATTTTTCCTCAAAGTTGGATAATGCCTTTACCTATCCTGCACACCAACAAGTGATGGATTGTCGATGATGGTACTAGGGTTGTGTTTAAACTCTTTTATTGACTTGTAAATCTCAAATGAAAAGATCACCCATTATTTTTTCCCTTTTGACTCGTAAAAGAGAATAAAAAAGGGTGTCTGCTTTCAAGATATTTTATAACTCTTTAAACATGAAAAGATTGTCAAGCTCTTGTCATTTTGAACTTTTTAAATGCTGCGAAATGTTGTGCGTCTAGTATACATTTACCCCTTTTCCGAGCTGAGATGCACTATTTACGAAAAATGTACTCCTTGACTAAAAAGATCTAGCGATTTTCTCAAGTATTGTTTTCTATATTTTCATGCTCAAGAGAGACAAATGTACGAAAAGGGATGATGTGGAGTTTTCTTTTCTGTGTATTTTTCAAACTCTCTAAACATGAAAAAGATACCGAGTTACCCCTTTGTCAGACTTGTTAAAACATTAAATGGCATTGGATTCATTGCCATGACGAATGTGAGCTTCTCCTTCCTAGGGCTCATTAAATTAGGTTGGATTCGTCTGAAGGATGAACTTACAGTGTGAGAATATGCTATCCTCTTCAAGCTTGAAATAAAGAATAATTGGGGTACTTGCCAAAAATGGTGGGGGAAAATTTGGAAATTCAGTGAGTCGTTTCGGTATCTCACTCTTGAACATAATACTTTCTACTTCGTGTTAGGTTGGGATATCCTCCTTTTCATTTTACCTTCCCCAATTGAGCCACTCATTTTTTCCTTCCAGTAGATCTCTGCCACATCATCATGACCACCAATCCTATGGATACAACAACTTCCAAACTCTAGAATCATGTCGTTGATATGTTCAAGAGCTATTCCCTCTGTAGTTACACTTATTACTGATTCTCTGTATCATCCAAAATTATTTTCCTCCCTTGGTCTCGTGTCAATGATGTGGGATACATCATGGCCCTGCTTCAACATGGTCACCTCCTGTCGACTCAACTCATTATCAAGGAATATGGTCGAGAGAATCCCTTCCAGTACCTTAGAGCTTGCATGCCCTAATGGCAAGTTCTTCACACTTGACGACAAGATCACATCATTACTTTTCAATTGAGTGATTTTGTCGGTGTTTGACATTAGTTCCTTTATTCACATTTCATGAACTGCGTTGTTGGTACCTTGAGATCCATTGTCATTATTGGTGGTTTCTCTCGTGCCTGTTAACGGTTCACATCATTGACCCGTAATCAAGCAACTTTCTAGCTTGTTCAACTTCAACACATTCATTTGCATGTTAGGATTTGTACTTTGATTGGTTTGTTTGGAGTGCAAGACTCTTGGCTAAGATTACATAAGTCCATGTTGCGAGGCAATATGACATGGTCATGTCAATATACATGTCTCTTTCAGATGGATGGTTGCAACCATACCACGAGTTCTTATATGTGATCCTTCTCATTATTAAATGGTTACTACCATACCCTTGGTTACCATTTTTTGGGGGGTCCCTTTTAATATCTTAAAGGGTAACATCTTTTGTTATGTACTTTTGATCCTTTCTGCTGGATGGCTACGCCCATGCCTTGGATCCATTTACATGATCATTCTCTGGATGGTTGTGTCCATACTATGATTCATGTATTATTATTCATAGTTTTCAGTGATGTATATGTATATGTGTTTGCTTGCAAGTTTTCCGATGACGGACTCCGGTTCCTTGCTTCCACTTCTAAAGCATTTCGCCCCTCACTTTAGCTTGACCTTCACACTTTAGGGGGCATCTGTTACACAACATTTTTTCACTGTCCCTATACTCCCCGTCTATGATCCTCAAGGACCTCTACAGTGTACCCAACATTCTTTCCTATCATGAAGAAACTCCCATTGTGTACCTCCTCATGAGAGAACAATTCCCTTTTGCATCATTTCCCAAAAATTTTCTGTTTATCCCAGTTTATAAGACTGGCGCTAATGACCCATGTCCTCCTCACATTGATATGCATGGATTACAACTATTCCTAGCACTAGTCAGATCAACTAAGCCCTTCTTAGTCACATCCATCCTCTTTTGGAAAGTTTTTTAAACATGGAGCCGAAGTTTCTAGCTATAGAAGCTTCATAACGGAAGTCTAGTAAATAGTTAGGCTGGATGGAGTTGAGGAGGTCAGTTTGGGATCCTTTCCCCCATTAGGATGGAACTAATCCATGAGATAAGGCCTTCTTCCATGATAAGAGGAACCATCTCCACTCCATCCAAGATATATAAACATTTTTTCTTCCCAAGCACAAGCTAGTCCTAATTAAGTTCTCGATGAAGTTTTGATTTTGGAGTAATCAACAAGTTACCCTTAATTTGTAGCTCTCTAGTTTGTGTTTAAGGGAGAATTGTGAGTTTGGCTTATTGTGAAGACTAAAGGAAAGAGCCTTGAGACTACATTTGTTGGGGCTCTCCATGAGATGCTAATAGAAGCGTGTGGGAACCCAGATATGTCAGAGGAGAATGGAAACGTCAAGACATTGGTTGTAATCTCTCCTTGAACTAATATAGATGCTACTATCAATTGATTTCCTACATGTAATGTCATCTCGCACACTTATGGCTTAATGTTTCTTGACTTATTATGTTTCTTGACGTTTTTTGTTTGATGTTGTTTTCTTATTTTAGGTGTTCAAAGGAAGGAAACGAAAGATAGCTAGAGCAAGGAAGCAAGATCATCACCAAGCAGGATAACATACTAAGAGGTAGACCCTCTTATTTGATTCTAGATTAAGGAGATCTTCCATAGATTTTTTATTTGTGGCTAGACCCACTGTCTTGGGCTAGAGGAATTGTTTGTGTCTACACATAGAATTTACCTGCACCACAAAATTTGATGCGTCAAACCCTGTCAGGACCCTTGTGGTGACCTACAAAAATTTTTGGCAATAAAGGAGGGCCACAAGGCACCCTCTCATTGGGCCACGTGGCACCTCATGATTGGTCCACCCAATTGACAATGACCAATAAAATCACGCCACCTACAGCTTCACAAACCTACCACATGTTGAGCCTAGATTGGTCCATTATCATCTGTACCCTGCACCATCAGTTAATGATATAAGTTATATGGAATGTCGAGTAAACAACCCAGTCAACCTTATTGCTTGACTTTTTAGTTGTTGGCCAAAAATTCAAACCATCATAGCTTCTTCATATGATGCTAGATTCAGGTGATTCAAGTCTCATTGGAACAAGACAACGAACACTACGATTTGATGCTAGTGTATGGAGATTTTGAGAACTTTCATTTTTGAGCCTCTTTTTGATCTTTGGATTAGTCAATGACCATAATACACATTACTCACTATAATTATTATGCTTGGAAAATTAAAACTAAATATCTTTTGCAATCAATAGGACTATGGAAATGTTAAGTGATGATCAACCAATTTGTACAAAGGAAGTTGAAAATTTCTCTTAGCAAAAACATCAAGATGAAGCTATGGGTTTTATAGGGTTGTATGTATTTAGATAACCTATATTTTAATCTAAAAATTTTTACCACTCCAAAACAATGCTAGGAAAACATATCCTTTCTATTTGAAAATGTGAATTAATTTCAGGCTTTAGAATTGTAAGAAACATTATCAACTTTGGTACCTGATGGGCATGCCTCTATTGAGGAATTTTGGGCTTTTGGTGGCCAAATTGAAAACATGTATTAAGGTGAAAAAATAACTGAAAAGTAATTTATTTATCTCATGAAAGATAAATGGACCTTTTTAGGGTTTTTCATCTTCATTTTATTCAACAATGGATTTTTGTTGGACAATCATTTAGAATGCTTAGTTTTGAGACATTATGTGATCATCTCATGTGATAACAATCGAAGCTTAAGAAGCTAGATGTTTTCTCTAGCTCTTCGAATCAGTATCTTATATCTCATACCTCCAAAGGTGAACACAAATCTGAATTCCAATTGAAGAATTTTTTTGTTCAAGCTCGTGAAACTTCCTCCACTTCATCTTCCAATACTAATGGATCTTCTTCCAAGATAAATAAAAAGAAACAAAATAAGGAGAAAACAAATGAAACATAATCCTCATGTGGAAAATATAGTCATATTTAAATGAAATATTGATAAAAGCTACAAGTCTTAGAGGATTCCATGAACAAGAAAAATATTTCAACAAGTAAAGGATACGCTTTATCGTCTCATACTCTAGGAAGATCTACATATCATTGAATATTTGATTCAGAAGCATCACATCATATTATTACTTGTCAATATTTTCTTCCTTCTACATCTCATAGCATAATTTCACTAAATCGTAGTTAGAGACTTTACTCAGCTTGAATTCTTGGGGTCAAGTATTGTGCAGTTGACCAATGGTGCATTAACAATGTACTATTTGGCTCTAATATCCAAAATTATTAGAGATTTGTTAGATTTGTCAATGTGGTGATGGGAAAATAATTTCAATTTTCTCTAAATCATGTAGTTATTTGAGAACTACATGATCTAATATTTATTGTTGTTATTGGTATGATTTATCATGCCTCCGGATTACTTAAGTTTGTTACTTTTTCACCTTCCTCAAATTTTTAATTCGTATAGTTCATGCTATTTCTTTCAATAGGATTTGGCATGAAATTTTTTTCCATCTCAATTATAGATATTTGTAATAGTTGTTCACTTAAATTTTGGTATCTGGTCTTCCAAAAGTTTCTTGTACTAATGGGGTGTATGTAAGTTGTTCTCTTAAAAAGAAACACCAAGATCCCTTTCTGAAAGGGAAATTTTCAAGAGAAATCACACCTCTTGACCTGGTCCATTGTAATTTAATGTCATTTTCAACTTTTCATTTTGATTGGAAAAGTATGTGCAAATCTTTATTTATGATTTCTCATGGAACTCTAGGGCATACATCCTAAGGTACAAAATTGAAGTCTTTGCAAAATTAAATACATTTAAAGCTTTCGTTCATAAACAATCATCATGCTTGATTAAGAAGCTACACACTAATAATGATGGGTGTATATGTCACTAAGGAACTTCAATTTTCTATAGAGGACAAGGAATTATTGATTTGTAGTATGTTCCCTACACAACTCAAAAAATAATGTTTCTAAAAGAAGGAGACAATCACTCAAGGATATGCCGAATTGTGTGATTCAATTCACTAAGATGGCACTGTCTTTCTGGGCCAAAACAATTAATGTGCCAATTATGTTCAAAACAGGATGTCTCATAAGGAAATTTATTATATGATTCCAACAGATGCTTGGGCAAATGAGGAGCCAAATGTCTCTTATTTTATGGTATTTGGTATTCCCACTTGGGAAATAATTCCATATTAAAGAGGAAAGTCATGGAAAATAAAGTTCAACAAATGGTATGTGTTGGCTACTACGAAGACATCAAGGCCTATAAGTGCTTTGATCCTACCCCTAAGGAAGTGTTGTTCCAAAAAGATGTTCATTTTGATGAGACTAGAAACCCAAGATTGTATACTCCTTATTACTCAACATTTATTATTCATAATGGTTCTAATAATTATGATGGTTTTGTATATATAAAAGATGAAGAACGTTTTGTTGAATTTCATAATTCAAAAGAAAATCTACCCCCAATACCATCCAAATCTAAACAACAAGATTAGGAACAACTTTTTCAAGGATGAACATTTAGGAGGAGAATTCATAATAGATATTATCTAAATATATATGGCTATCACGAAACTAGTTGCATTATGTTGCATAAAGTAAGCTATAGTCAAGAAGAATCTCTCCTTTGAGTCATGTCATTTTAGAATATATATAATAAAAAAAAATGTTGTTTCTAGAATACCAGAATGGAAAGCTATCATGATAAAAGAATATTGTTCTTTGATGAAGAATCATAATTGGCATCTTGTTCCTGTTTTGAAAGGATTTAGGTTGGTTCATTAAAATTAGGCCTAGATAACCAAATATGTTTTAGATGGATCTATTGAAAAACATAAGGCATGCCTTCTAGCCAAGGGATTTTCACAAGTTGAAGGGATTGAGTATTCTAAAAACTTTTCCCATATTTCCAAGATGGACTATATATGTCTTATGTTTTCTTTAACTTCCTCCCAAGGCTCGTTAGTTTACGAGATGGATGTAAAGAGTGATGCATTGCATGTAGATATACATGAGGATATTTACATGGAGCATCCACCTAATTTTGTGCAAGATCCTTCATTTTTTGTAGACTTCAGTGTTTCTTGTATGGTCTCAAATAAGCTCCTATAGTTTGATATGATAAGATGCATAGTTTTTCTCTTCAATCAAGTTTTAACCATTATCATTTTAATCCTATAGTTTAGACTAAAAAACAAGGCTCTAATTTATTAATTCTAGTTATGTATGTGGATGATTTGATCCTCACAAGGATTTCTTCATAGATGATTCAAATGTTTATGGAAGCCTTTAATATGGGATAATTTTCTATGGCTAGCCTTGATCTACTAAATTACTTTCCTCAATTATAATTCCCTAGTATTTGAAAGGGATTGGCATCTTCAAACAAAAATATGCCCTTGATTTATTAACACTTTGGCATGACTAGTTTTAAGCATGCATCTACTTATTTATAGTTTGTTATTACTTATTAGTATTATTTTCACCTCACCACAAGTGGATCATACATTTTATCAACCACTAGTTGGTAGTATACTTTTTTTGACTCACTTAACCTAGCAATGCTTATGCAGTAGGGATGGTTTCTAAATTCTCTTAAGATATCCATTAGAGTCACTAGAAAACATTTAAGTGTATAATTATAATATATATTCAAAGGACTTTTAGTTTTTGAAATCATTAAACTGTTGATTCTCCTAATATTGTGGGTTTCATAAGTTCTAACTAGGCTAGATCAAATAATGATAGAAATTTTACCTCTTTTTTTGTTTTGTTTGTTGGTTCTAATCATATTACTTGTCCCTACAAGAAATAATAATTGATTTAATTAAAAATGGTATAAGATTAGTATCAAGCTATAATTCTTGCAAGTAAATAAATTATTTGACTATTGAAGTTATTGATTTAGTTTGACATTCAACACGATCTACCTACTATTTCATGGTATGATAATCATAACACAATACATATTTCTAAAAATCATGTGGAGAATCAAAGGACCAAATATATTTATATCCATATGAATTTCATTTTCCAACTTATCCACCATGTTGTTCTAATCTTAGAATATGTGCTTTCTAAAGATCAAGTTGCAGATATTTTTACGAAGCCCTTGGCATCACCAAGATTTCTCTAGTTAGGATTGATGCTTATAGTGAAGGAGGTTGTCCTTGGGGGATAATCTTGAATCTTTCCTCCATCCTCTTCCTTCCTTATTTTTTCTCATGTACTCTCTTTTGGGGAGGATTTTTTCTCTTATGTTCCTTTTTCTCTCTTTTCTCCATTTATGAGATGTTGAACAAGGGTACCTAATCAAGCCTCATTGTTGGGACCCGTTTTTTATTTCCTTTGTACATTTCACTTATGGGGGATGTTATAATCCCAAGAAAGAATCTTTGGAACTTGTAAGCTTATGTATCATCCTTATATGTTGTATTGTAAGACTTATCTTCTAGCTATTGTTGGAAGAATCTATTGCACTTATAAATTAAATTGTTGTAAAGCTTTTTACTCAAGCAACAAAGTGACCTTTCCTTGTTTCTTCAATTGTCCTTTCTTCTTAGAACGTATTTTAGGTTTTACATTCCAATCCTTGGATGCTTTTTGCACTTCTTACAACACGTATACTGAATTTCTTTTTATATTAATTCATCTTACTTTTTTGTAAACAAAAAAAAAATTACAACTTTTGTAAAGCAATATTCCATCAAACAATATCTTTAAAAATAATTTTTATATATAGGTGTTTTATTGAGGGATATATATATATATATATTTCCCTCAATCAAACAACTAATAAGTATTCAAAATATCCCAAATATTGTTAAAAATATATTCCATTTATGCTAAACTTACATGTATATCCAAATTCTTTTTATGTCAATGCATCTTACATTTTGGTAAACAAAAAAGAAATTTTCCACTTATATAAAGGAATATTTCCTTTGTAATGTGATAATTTTTTTTTTAATAAAAAACATTATTTATATAAAGAAAAGAACATTTACTACTTATTTTTCATGACTCCATGGCATCATATGGTCGCAACGCATTTTGGGCACACCATGATCCCTTAGCCATGTGACACTAACGTGTTTGAACTCCGCCTTAAGGAGCATAGAGCTACTTCACCCAAAATATATGTCACAATGAATTTACTTATATGTTATCTATATCAATATCTGCTTAGTGGAATATCATAACTCTTCAATAGTTCAAGTAGCCTTCCTATAAATTCTACCGAATAAATTAAATTTCCATTCATATGGGAATTATATGCAAGAATTTAATTCATCCTTAATATCACCATACAAATGTGCAAATTTGGAACCCATAGTTTGCAATGGTTCCTTGAGACAATGTCTTGGTCCTTAAATCAACAAAAATGATAAACTTTCAGTAGTTAGAAAGAACCTATATCCATAATCTTTGGACCCCACAAGGTCATCATTACACCCAACCATGTGTTATTTCTTCTCCTCTGTAGATCATCTTATCCAAGATAATATGATTTCTTGTCAATCCCCATAAGGACCACATGCGCTATGAGATTGCAAGCCTAAGCTCATTTCATCTCCTCTTCCTTGTCCTAGACTTGGCTTCCTTCACCTTGTTCATCCTTCTTTGTTTAGCTATGTGTTTTTCTTGTGCCTTGTCATGTCTTAATTTGTGTTCTATGTTTCATCATGTGATTCATGCATATATATGAATCATTTTGTTTTTCCCCCTCATGTGGTTCTCCCTCATGCCCAATTAGCTCATTCTCACATCCATCATTTTGTTCCATGAGCGAGTTGGGCTACAAAGTGTTGGGAGCCTTGGGTTGGGTCAACTCATCATTCCACCCAACCCCCTACAAATATGTCACAATCAATGCCAAATTTTGTTCTTCTTTTGTCACATTTCCCAATCAACATGGTTGACTCACTCATATCATCTCGCTCATCTAATTACCTAAACTCCTTTCATCTTGACATTAGGATTCGACCCACCATCCATTCCACTAGGGCTCCCTCCCTTCAGTCCAATTTTTCCTAAACCAACCTCTTTTACCACTTGGTTTTGTATCTAGGGGAAACTTCTGCCATGTCCTAGGAAATTCATGTTGGCCCTCATAGTGTCTTCTTGGTACTCCTCACCCATCAATAGGCCAAGTCTGGTGCTCATTCATGAACATCCACCATCCCACCAAGTGGTCCACATTCACTCAATAAAAACTCCAAGTATCAAGTTTTCAACACCTTGTGTTCATGCACTCTCACTGGACATCCGCTTTAGTCACGTTTGTTACAATATCTTTCTCACAAATTCTATGATGGAGATGTCACCCGGCATTCTCCTTTGTTAAAGGTGAACCTGAATCTAGGGACTGATATCCTCCCCCACCCAAATTTATTGTCCTCTCGACAATATTCCAATTACAACCCTTTGTTCATCAGCCACTAGATTTTGTCATCATGATGAAGCATCCCCAAATGATATCTCTAACTCCATATTTGGAAATCACTCCTACATACCACATATGTTGGATTCCTTATTGAGGTTTTGCTAATCTAATCGTCACATCAAGTTGCACATAACGCATGCCTTACAATGCAATATCCTCAAATTAAGATCATTAGAAGTCCACTAATCTCCTGCTATAGAAGAAACACCCTAGGTACCCCACATAGTGATCCATCTCCTCATGGGTCAATGAGATGAATTAGAGTGTTGGTCACGGTTACCTCCACCCTCATCTCTATGATTAATCAGAAGAACGCCTCCATACTTCCTTGTCATGCAAGTCAGAAAAGGAGGATATGAACCTATTAGACCCTCTACTTCCTGAACAAGTATCTCAAGCTATGAATACCATGGCCAACCTACTAGGTTCAATGTCAATGTACCAGCCTCTTGTTTTTCCTCAAAATACCAAGGCACCTCTCCTTCACACATCATTGAATCACTAATGCCTTCCTATTTTCCTCCACTTGCTCCAATTTTCTTGTCGTAGTTTCCAACATCTGTTATTTTTCTATCAAACTGGACATGATGTCTACATGTCATCAGAGAAGCGACTCCACATCACAATTTCTCAAATATATACATGAAACTACACAAGTCTTTTGTTAAATATTGAGGATTGTGGGTATCCTCAATATTGTATTCAAGTCTCCCCTTTGAGTATTCACGAATATTGGCTTAGGTCACAATAAAATGAATATATTCGCCAGATGAGGTGCATGGAAAAATTTCTCATCAATCAAGAACTCTTACCCAAGAATTAGGTCATAGTCATCATGTTGCGCCATTGTAAGGACCAACTTTCCCTTGCAATATCCCATGTGGATAGGAACATCATCGATAAAACCAACCACCTACATATCTCTAGAGTTGATAGCCTTAAAATAGGCCTTCTTAAGATTGACCCAAAGATCAATCTTCCTTGCTACTTCTTCCTTCACAAAGTTGTTGGTATCCCCACTATATATCATCATTATTCCTTAGATGCCTCCCATTTCTACCCCAAAATAATCCAATTAGGTTTTCTCCTTACCATCACTTTCTTCTTTCTTCTTGTGGGAATATATTTCTCCCAGTACCCATAACATCCGAATTTTAGGTGCATATTTTTGGTCTGAAGTAGCCACCTTCTTCTTTATTGGAAAATTCCTTACCAAGTGATCCTCTCCACAAATACAACAAATTATGGGTTTCTTCTCTTTATTTTCACTTGCTCTTTTTCAACCTTTGGAAGTCACCATTTTCTTCTAGTCCTTCTTATTCTTCTTTCTCTTACCAGTGAGCATCACCTCCCTGTTCCATCATACATTTTTGGTTCTTCTGGCTTCACCTTCACATATTAACTACTTGAAATTTTCCCTACAACTTCCTTCAATAATGAAATGGTATCAATATACTCTAATGTGAGTGCCACAAGTGACTTCACCTGATCCACCAAGTCCTTCATTTAATCTTCCAAATCTTGGACTTGTCTCAATACAAATTCAAAGGAGTAGGACCTTGACTAAATGACCCCCTTAATCTCCTAAATATCTAATTGAAGTTCTTCAAAATCTTATATATGGCCTTCCATACCTTCAACCATCCATACCAAGGTCATCTCAAGATATTTAACCTTCTTAGATAGTGCCACTGATCTTGGTCCATTAGGTTAGACCTAGTGTTCACCATCATGAGCTACTTCTTTCTGGATGTGATATTGTTAGGATTTCCTCAACTTTCCCAATTACAACCTATACCAAGAACCAATATCCAAAATTCATTTTTCCCACCTAACAATCGATTATAGAATCCCCTTCCCTAATAACCTGCAACTGAAGGACATTGTCTTTGTGATATTCCTTCAGCCTTGCTTTCTTTTAGTATATCTTGGTTTCAAAATACCTACTCAATAACACCACCATTGAATAAGATAACAATCCTTCCAACTCTTTTACCACTTCTTGGTATCATCTTTGATAACACCTGTCATGACCCTACAACCTCCTACAGTCAGAAGGCACCTTTTTGTTGGCATTATGATGCATGTGTTGTCCTTGATGGCAACCCATTGAGGTGATAGATCACAGTACTTCAAGTCAGCAGCAAAGATTGATGATCAACTATCAAATATTGAAGAAAATAAAGGGTACGCAGGTACACCTTACAGAAGGTGCGTACACGGAGGCCGGTGTTACATAAAATGTGTACATACCCGCAGTTATCCCGTTCAGGGGGTGCGTATCCCCAGTTCACTTACTTCAAGGCAGAGAAAAGAACACGTGGGGTTTCTTATATTTAACTCTTGGTATTTAGCCGATGGAACTGTGTTGTTATGGTTTTGGCCCATGGTATTGTTTTATATTATTATTTATATTGAGCCCCATGATCCATGATTTGAGGAAGAGCTTGCCTATATAAAGCAAAGGAGATCATTTGGCTTGACCATGTTTTCGAGTTGAACATCTTATGAGAGCTAGATCTGAAATACTATGATCTCTGGGAGTAATGTCTAGATCTAAATAAGGCGCAGCTGCGGAGGTGCGCAGCGCCACAGAAGGCTCAGTAGGAAGGCGCCGCAGAAGGCACAGTGCGGAGATGCCACAGAAGGCGTAGCGCGAAGATGCCACAGAAGGCACAGTGCGGAGGCGCCACAGAAGGTGTAGTGCGGAGACGCCACAGAGGCGCCATAGAAGGCGCAGTGCGAAGGTGCCACAGAAGGCGCAGTGCGAATGCGCCACAGAAGGCGTAGTGCGGAGATGCCACAGAGGCGCCACAGAAGACGCAGTGCGGAGACGCCACAAAAGGCGCAGTGCGGAGGTGCCACAGAAGGCGCAGTGCGAAGGCACCACAGAAGGCACAGTGCGGAGATGCCACAGAGGCACCACAGAAGGCGCAGTGTGGAGACGCCACAGAGGCACCACAGAAGGCGCAGTGCGGAGGCGCCACAGAAGGCGCAGTGCAGAGGCACCATAGGAGACACCATAGAGGCACCACAGGAGATGCCACAGAGGCGCCACAGAAGGCGCAGTGTGGAGGCACCACAGAAGGTGCAGCTGCAGAGGTACGCGGCGCCAGAGAAGGCACAGGTGCGGAGGTTAGTGGTGACACAGAAGAACAGTGCATACTTGTACGCAGACATTACATGGGCGAAGCTGCGTACTTCTCTTGAAATCAATTTAGGTGTCCATGTTTATCCTTATTGTGTTCTGGGTCTGGTTTCTGGTATTATGATCTGATAACAACAGTCTGAGAAGTGATTGATTATGTTCTTAATGACTCATCTTCATGTGATCTGATGGACTAGATCTGATTAATGACTCTCATTGTATATGTATTGATCTAGTGATTGGGTGATTCAGAAGGTTGTTTGATTATGAGCTTCAATGTGGTTATTGGGTCCATTATGAAAATTGGATGAAACGTGGTCATTCAGATTGTGTGTTCTGCTTCAGTGTATCCAGTATGAAAATTGATGAAACGTGGTACCTTGAGGAGAGAAGATTGTAGGTCAGCACCTACGTACTAGTATCTAAGCTAGTACAAGAGCTAAAGGAAATCTTTGGAGCATTGTAGTAGGTAGTAGCCTGCGTACTAGTAAATGGATCAGCTAGTACAAGAGCAAAAGGGGTTGTAGCTCCCGTACTGGTATAAGGCTGCACCAGTACAAAATATTGTAAAAGGATTTTCTTATTAAGAAGAAGATTGAGATGACTTGCAGCAGGTGGTTTTCTCCCGCATTGGGTTTCCACCTTATATCATGGTGTTCATGTGTGTGCCTTATGTGTGATGATCTATTCTATGTTACTGCATCTGTTAACTGATAATATGGTTGATAATGTTCTAATGCACTCATTGAAGATCAATTAGCTTAATCATAAGAAGTTGTGGAAGTAGCATATATGAATCAGAGTTTGGAAATGAAAAATTTTATTAATGTGATAATACTGATTCACCCCCCCCTCTCAGTATTATTTCCAACAATTGGTATCAGAGCAGGTCCTTTGATAGAAGCTTGATCGCTTGAAGGAGATCCGTGGATCAATGGGAAAGAAGCTTAAGAAGAAAGCATCTAAGAAAAAGAAGTCATCTCAGGAGAACTATGACAGTGGGAGAATCGATTGGGGATTAGGCATAAGAAGCTCTTCAGATTCAGAATCATTATCAGGTATGAATGTGTTATCCTTTGATGTTCCACCTATATTTCCTTGTGAAAGAGATGGAAGTGATAGTGAAACTACTGAACTTGCTCTTATGGGTGAACAAGAAAGATATCAAATAGAGGCAGAATTTAAAAGGCCGACAGAAAAAATTAGAGATCAACGAGATCTATTGAACAAAAGGGAATGTGACTTCAAAGAACAAGCTACCAAACTGAAGGCCCAACTAGAAGAAGGAAACAA